>JBAMHZ010000117.1:1558144-1568763 GCA_037177395.1 Alpinia galanga
TATTAAAAATAATAATAATAAGTTTAATATTTTAAAATATTTTTAAATTATATTTATTTAATATGATATAATTTTAAGATGATTGAGTGGAGTGTAGGACCCATGAATAATGAGTGTTAATGTTAAAAGGATTGTGGGTGAAAGAGATATGCTATCACCACGATTATGTAGCAGTAGATCCTATATCTTTTAATGAGGTGGAGGATGTTATAATGGAAGTGAATTGTCGATGTTTGATTGATTAATTATGGGAGACTTTCACGATCGTTTCGGAACCAGTATCTGAGAGATTTGACAAATCATAATCATTTGTTTGCCAAATTTGGAGGAAAAAAAATCTGAACAGAATTTTGCGAGCTTTGGTGCCATTTGTCTATCAACATTTTGGTGTCAGATTGGACGAGGCGAGGGTCAGTCTGCTCGTTGTTCTGATTCTAATCAGAAGAACAAGCACCCATTGCATAAAAAAAAATGATAGTAGATATTTTTTTATTTTATTTTGGAAAATGAAAAATGAAAAACAAGAAATCTATGTAATTTAATTCCGAATAAGTGGCCTCATGCGTACCGTTCGAAGGATGCATCCAGTATGGTTGAATCCATCTCGTCTCTGTCATATTAATGATTTAGAGGGAGAGAAAGAAGGATAATTCCAGCAGCCATGTTGAGGCCAGGCAAATACAGGCCTTGTACCAAGGGGGTTTAATTTATTGGCTCGAAGATAATCTCAGTTCTTAGCAAGAAAACTAAAAACAATTACTAAATAAATTAGACACTGAGCGATGACATTATCATAAAAAGTTCAAATTTTTTCCTTTTGGAATTCTAGTTCGGTAAAGACATGAAAAATAAAATAAACTAAGCATTGGCAAGATTGCCTCATCATCGCATATATATATTAGAGCTGTGAGATTGAAACGCCTAAGTCGACGTCATCATCTTCAAAAGCATAAATTATCATAGATAACACAACTAATTCATTAAAAAAAAAGACGATACACATTGATGCAACTTTTTAGGATTGCCTAGATCCAAGCAATGTGAATCAGGCCTCAGCTCCATTAAATTTATGCGCGCGTCTCTTCCCCTGCCTCGAATTTGGACCCTTGCAATTGCCTCTTCACGAGTGCAGTGTAAATACCGTTCTTGCTCAGAAGATCATCATGGGTACCTCTCTCAGCTATCTGTCCATCAGAGATTACGGCAACCGTGTCAGCACTCTTGACTGTTGAAAGCCTGTGAGCTATCACAAGAACAGTCCTCCCATTCATTAGGGAATCCATCGCATCCTGCAACATTTCAATGAATTGTCATTAAACTTTTGGAAACATGTGCCATCTTTCTGAGTAAAATTCAAAAAAAAAAAAAAAAGGGGGCAAGTTTTCATTCTCAAGTTACATTCTGCAACAATCATTAGAAGAAATTTTTTTAGAGGGAATCATGGTCAATTTACAATCTTGTAAGCTCTATTGCAGGGTCCTAAGAGTACTATTATTATTAGAAGATAATTTGGTGATTTGTGTGATATTCTGAAAGTTAAATAGTGCAGTAGATGTACCTGCACTAAATATTCACTCTCTGCATCCAACGCACTTGTAGCTTCATCCAACAGAAGAACACGCGGATTCATCAGTAAGGCTCTCGCAATGGCTACTCTCTGTTTCTGGCCTCCAGATAGCCTTATGCCTCGTTCACCAACCACTGTCTTATATTTGTCAGGAAAATTGGATATAAACTCGTGTGCATTTGCCATTTTCTGCCATATAGTAGGAAGCTTCAATCAGAAACCTACAACAATTTCACTAATAAGTTGATGAAGAATATCAAGACTTACAGCGACATTTTCAATTTCACTGATAGTGGCTTTTCCGTCATACCCATAAGCAATATTTTCTTCAATTGAGCAATTGAATAGAACAGGTTCTTGACTAACTATGCTAACCTGTAAATTTGTAATTAGTAGTGAAGTACGCACAAGAAATAATCATCCATGCAATATCAGCGAAATATTGTGTTCAGGAACCCCTCTCTCTTATCCTTTTTTGTTACAATTGAAATTATACTCTCACTAAAAGGTTCATTTCCGAGAAATTGTCATCAAACGATGTAGCATTTGTCCAACTAGAAAACAAGTAGGAAATAGTCATAACCTAACTGCTATAAACCATAAATCATTGAAAGGTGTGACTTATACGCCAGAAAATATGCAATTGGAAATGTCTGAGATATTTGTGTATTTAGCATATTAGCACATATATCTAAGCTTACCTGTCTGTGAAGATAGGTGTGTGATATATCAGGTAGTGGAACACCATTAAGTAGGATTTTCCCCTTAACAGGGTCATAGAACCTTTCAATTAAATTCGCTATTGTAGTCTGCACCAGGAATAATATCCATCAGTATTGATGTTGCATGATTGATGAAAGTGTTGCTAAAGATAGATCGCATGACATAATCAAACTAATAAAATGACATTGGTTGGATATAATTTTAAAAAAAATTACTTTCCCGCCACCGCTTGGCCCAACAAGCGCAACCTTTGATCCAGGTTTCAACTTTAGTGTAATACCCTGGAGATGAAAATCGTCAAAATTAGTCATTGTACTGATATTTCTGCATTTATAAGAACTTTGCCTAGGTAGATATATATCCCACAATTCAGATGAACAATAGTATTTCAAAATAGCTTAGCACAAAATAACTAAGCTAAAAAATTATCCATTAGTTAAAATTCTTAACCATGTCCAAGTTTACAACTATGAACTTATTCATATTTAAAAGTTATTGCACTGATCATACATTCATGCTATCTTATTGATCTTAGCATTACCTAACAAATTGTCCACTTTAACTTTTTACATATTTTTGGAAGATAAAAGCATTTTAAAATTTCATATTGCCATTGGTTTACTCGTCATAGTTTTAAAATTTAACATAAACATGGTATATGTGTCCACATACAAGTACAAACAATATTCGCAAGTGTAGCTAATTTTACCTTACAAATGGTATTGCACTGATTAGCAGTTAGATATACTGATCATCATTTTAAAATTAATCTTATGAGAACATTCGAAAGGTTCTGTAATAGAGTTTTTTATGTAATGAAATTTTTTACATTCGACAAAGCCACCAGTAAAATTTGTCTCAAGCAAAGTTATTGCACCTTAAAATTTTTATATGCACTCTCTCAAAGGCAAACTTAGTTGACAATAAATAGGACCGTTTTCTTTTTAACGAAGGTTTAAGCAACAGTTGCTGCAGAAAACCACATTTACAAACTTCATTGAAAAAGGAAAAAACACAAAAAATTAGAATCCTTCAATGTGCACATGCTGAGATCTAAAAAAGATGAGTAAAGTTAATTCGAAGGTAAACCAGAATGCACACTAAGATTAAATTTAGATCACTTGAATTTACTAAATCATACCTTAAGCACCAAGTGAGTAGGGCGAGAAGGATAAAAAAACCAGACATCATCTATCTCAACATCTCCGTCTTGCTCACTAACCAATCAGGAATAACATTATATGAGAACACTCAATTGTCAAACTTGCTTTCAGCAAAACACAGGTTTTGCATGCTACAAACCTGACAGGGCATACATCCCCTGATTTTGGCATGGAGGAGACACGGTCCAAAAGCTGAAAAACTCTTTTGCTTGCACCAGTAGCTTTCATTGCTGTTGTATATAATCCTGACAAGGCTGACACCGATGAACCAACTGTATCGAGAAAGGATAAGACAATAAGCTTTGGAAAAGGAAGTTATAAGCCAAAGTCTGATGATTTTCCAAGGCTGTCAGCTAGCCTGCATGATTATGTATAAAGTGATTATTCCAGCCAGCCCTTTATTATTTTAGATATAAAATCTCCTGCTACCCTTCTAGCAGGTCAACTTTCCTATTCCATTATTCTTGAGTCAAGTTGGATATTCAATAGCTGATGTGTAATAAGAATCAGTTCAGCTTCATGGCTCTTGTTGTACAAGGGAAGTTTCTATGTTTATGTTGGCGAAAGCTATCTTGTTCATTCAAGTTATAAAACTACTTACATGACTTGCTGAAACTCATGAATTAAATTACCAAAATTATAGATACTAGCTGAATAATATTAACCAATCTGGCAATGATAGGAATGTGATCACCAAAACCCCATGTTATCAGAACAGATGCTTGATGGGACCAGAATATTGGGAATTGAAAATACGAGTTTAAGCCATTCTATTTCAAAGTGGAGCTCAAAAAGTCAAAAACTTGTGAAACACAATCAAACCCAAATGAACCTTAAGACATGGAACTTATTAATTACCAGACTACTCCAAAGAGTAAAATGTACTACATGTGGTTTTTAACAGAAAATAGAAATAGAAAAACAGAGAAAAAAATAGCAACCAAAATTCGCATCTGCTACCTCACTCATCACACCACAACTATCTCAACCACCTCTACCATATCATCACTGAATACTAGGCTATTATTATCCATCTCCACTCCTAATAACATGTATCTACACAGGACCCGTAGTGGCCCAGTCACTAATCATTAATACAAAATATATCAACATTGATAGTTGATGACACCCACAGTTAGACTGACAGAAGGTTACAACCCAATCTTGTTCACAAATTGGTTTTTCCTCATAAGAAAAATCATTGATAAAAAAAAAATCTTGTGCCTTCAGATTTTTTAAAATTTTTTGGAGAAACTGGAATACAAGTAAGACATTGACAGAGTACCTGTAAGACTATAAAGGATGAAAGAAGTAAGATCTCCAGTTGTCATTGATCCATTTATGGTCAGGTTAGCTCCATATATAACTACAATCACTACTGATAGCGTTGATGCTGCATTCAACCCTCCAGAAAAGAGACCAACAACTTTCTATGAAAGTATGAAAAGTAACTTGGTCAACAAATAGTTTTTGTTACTCATGTTATATTGAAAATAAACCAAAGAAGAGGATCCTACAGCTTGCTTGAGTCCAAGATTTAATGTTTCATCTACTTTTTCAGAATAGCGTGATATCTCATAGTCTTCTTGAGCAAAGGACCTCACAGTGCGAATGGCTCCAAAAGATTCCTGGATTATCATTTTTTGTGTACTTGTCAAAGGCAGGTCTGACAAAAAGCACAAAATTCTACAAAATTACATTGAAATTAATCAATTCTACTCTACCACATCAAAACAGAAGCAAAAGATGAACCTTTTCTACTAGATAAGAACATGCCAGCCAGTACCAAAAATATACTCCAAAACCATTTTTGTAGAATTTGCACACCATTGAATATCTCCAATATTATTCCAAAATATTATCCAAAAGATTCGTCAAAATATACAAGTTCACTAACAAAATGAATAGATCATTAAAAAATCAAAGTAGAAGAATCTGCAACCCAACTCATAGTTTACTTCCAAGTCATTGAGCAAAGTCAAAAGTGTACCCAAGCCTAAATTATCTATAATCATGTTCTGAGCCATAAACTTGGTTGACCCATACATGTGGACAAGTAGTCTACACTATACACTGCAGCCATAAATTTTCCTTCGTCTTTCAAATCCCTATTATTCTCTACTCGGGCTACCATCCACATGTCAATCAGCAATTCTTCCTGGTGGGCCTCTATCAAATAATTCTCCATCATTGTATGCCCCCATCATAGTAGATCAGGATGATTAGTGAAATCAGAATTAGGGGAAAAAATCAAAAAGATAAAAATAAAAATACAATAGAACAATTCCATCTAAAATGTTTAGAATCTTAAGAATGATGCATATTATGTTTCACAATGCTAGAATATCAGTAATACATGATAAAATAACAATTAATAAAATTAATTAGGTTAATAACACATAATACAGCATCACAATCACAATTTGAGATGAAGGGTTTCTGAGGCTAAACTTGAATCTAACAAACCTCTGCAATTGAAGCTGCAACAGCTGCAGCAGCTTGAGTCTGGTGAGAAAGTTCACGTAGATAGCGTCCAAACCTCCTCACAGCAATAGAAATAATTGGAACTATAACAAGTGCCAACACTGTTCCAAATAGATGCCACTAACATTATACATTCATGCAAGCAATGAAAATTTTAGCTCATTATAAATAAATGGAAACAATTGCTTATAGAAATTTTTTTCAAAGCCTCGTAACAATTTCAGAAGAATCCAATGGAAATAACATGAAAAAAAAAATCAATGTTTACTAACAAAATTTTCATTGCCTGAACAATAAGTGAATACTAGAGAGTTCAAGATGAAAACATTTTATCCGAACAAACTTCCTGCAAAAGCATAACTTCCCATACGGTAAGATCTATCA
This sequence comes from Alpinia galanga, assembly GCA_037177395.1. Classification (NCBI taxonomy): domain Eukaryota; kingdom Viridiplantae; phylum Streptophyta; class Magnoliopsida; order Zingiberales; family Zingiberaceae; genus Alpinia; species Alpinia galanga. The sequence goes on from JBAMHZ010000117.1 coordinate 1,564,466, forward strand.
TATTGGTTGAGTTCAAATACAACTCATTGTACTCCCTGAGTATTGCAACATTTAAAGGACATTGGAGCAATATGCATGAGAAACAAACATTGCAAGAGGTTGTGACTTTGAATTTGACTCTGTGAGAAATAGATAATTTTGTCATTTAACAGTTCAAAGTTTAGGGGATAAGGCTTGGTTGTTGTTATTGTTGAACAGTTCAAAGTTTGATGGATAAACCTTCTCTTTTTTCACCTTCAACAAATGCAGTCCACATTAAGGTATATATTCTATATTTACTATTCAACATAAACATCATCAAAGTTCAATATTATTTTGATCTAGTGATAAAGATTGATGCATCTCACCGATACCATGTCATAATTCCAGTAAATCTTCAAGAAAAAAAGAATTTTAATAAATAATAAAACTGTCATTGCTATGATAAGGTACGAAAAATCTAATACTATATTAAAAACTAGCAATGCATGCTTCTTGAGCATATTTAGAACTCACATGTCAATTTCCATGATGTGGAAAACATAAAACAAAGACCAATAAGCGTGGTAGTAATGTTGCGCAAAGCTTCCGACAGATTTGTCGTTGCTGCATTTTTTATAATTTGTGTATCTTCAGATAATCTGCTTAGTAGCTCCCCAGTGCGAGTTACATCATAAAATGCAATTTCCTAACAAAACAGATTGGAGACATTAATAAACAAAATCCATTTATTGGCTTGAGTATTGAACAAGTAGCTTTAACTCACTTGGGTTACAAGATGAGAAAATAAATCTTTTCTTAGACGAGCAACAACCCTCTCACTGGCAGAGTTAAACAACCATGCTCGCAGGGCCGTACATATTGAACTGAAAGGTTAAACCACTGGTATTACTTTATCGTCTATTGTATTTTCCAACACATCTATTATTTAGCAAAGCATTGTTAATATCAAAGATCAAACTAAAACCACATCTTACAAAACCTGTTGTAAATATAACAATGCAAAATATAAATAACATGGAAAATAAATCACTCAGGCAATCATCTAAATGTTTACTTTGAAACAAAAATCCAAAATAAGCACAAGAAAAACAAGTGTTAGTTCCAAACAGACATACCCTATGATAACTATCAGCACAATTTGCACTATGGTATTTTTAACAGCATCTAGAGCTTCAACTTTCTGTTCAGGTTCCTGGACCTCCCTTGAAACTATGTCAATTATCTTCCCACCAAACTTTGGCTGCACCATCATAGGAATAAAAAGTACAATGTGGAACTCATTAACTGTCTTTTTTTATTAAAAGAGAGAGAGAGAGACCCATTTGACTGGTACCAAGAAATCAAGTTTGGTAAAAACTTCAATGGAAGTCCCCTTCAAAAAAATTTATTTAAGAAAGACTTATGATAGAGGGTGTTGCTGAATGATGAGATTCTGCCAGCACTATTGAGCGTAAGAAAGTGACCCAAACACAAGTAGGTTGGATAAAGGGTTTAAAATTTCATTTTAAACTAGGATTTCAGTTCCATGCAAGAATGAAATTGTTCTGGTAGCATGTTGGCATGCTTACATAAGATGTTTGTGGCACTGCCTTACACTCAAATACATATTTAACACAGTATGGATCTAGGCATATAATACCGTTTCTTTTTAAATTACATGTGAGTATATGACGGCAGAGAAAAATAATATCTACTTGAAAAAATAACAATTAGCAATTATTATTATGTTCATTGATAGCATTTATGAAGGGCAGCCCATATGGCTAGACCATTTTTTTTTTTAAAGTAAAAAACTAATAATAAGAAACTATGATTTCCAGGATCAAAACTAGATTGTATGATTTTGTCTTTCTCCTTTTCCAAGAAGTTCAGATACATATATAGCATAGTTAGCAAACATCTTTTGGGAAAAAAGAGTCAGAGAATACATACAATTAGAATACTTGTTGTAGATGCTATTAATAATGCTATTGTAGCAAGAACAAGTTTCCCTGCATCAGGTTTTGCCTACAAATGAAAGATAGTTAACATACACACCTTTATACTAATTTGAATGACAGACAAATGGATTTATTACTTACCAACCGTAAAATCCTACAGAATGTAACATTTTCTGGCTGATGTAAACAAAAAAGTAGTGTTAGTCAGTAACATTCATGAAGAAGAAACAACTAACATGGTACATAGCAAAATGAACAGTTAGGAATTCAAATTACCTGAATTGCATCGCCATGTTCAAGATCCGACAAAGCATGACTGGCGGAATCCTAAAATTTCAATAAGTGGCATCATTTAAGTCTAGTCAGGTCTAAAAAAAATAGCTAAATCGTCCAAGACAACTTTTTCTAAATGACATACAAATGGAACACTAACACTGGCAATTTTACACTTCATATAGAAAAACACACACACACACACACACATGAAAGAGACACTCGAAACCCATATGAAATAGGTCCAAAGACCCGAAATAAATCTTAACCAGGAATCCAGGAAATGAAGATGATACCTCTTGCTCAAGCAGCGGTCGCTTGTAGCTTGGTGCCGTCTTGATCCTAAGATTCTTCCCCATCGCGCCCTCCTCCCTGTTTCAAGATCAGATTGCGCCTTTAGTGTCCGAAGCATCGTCGGAGTAACATTGATGGAAGGGTCGCTCGAATGAATTAACCTCGATGAGTTACAACACCGAGACAGACGACCAGCAGAGCGAGGTCGCCGAGAAGCGCTGATGCAGTTTGAGATCTAGATTGCCCCAAACCGAAGCAATCCCCCTTCCCCAAGGGTCCAACGTCGACAAACAGGGCTAAGGATTGCCTCCGATTGCCGATCAACAGAAAAGCACGACGGCGGGCACAAGGCAGGGATGCGAAGTCGATGCGTCCGTCTTGGGTTCCGCGAAGGCCCGGAGGTGGAAGGAACGGAAAAACGATGGAAAAATTGAAAATCGTGTGGCACAAGGCTGTGTGTCCCTATATAAGAGCCGGAGATTAGACTTGGAGTCTTGGAGAGGAGGACGGCCACACAGCTTTATTTAACGCATAGGTTTTATCCGAGGGAGGACTCCACGAACAGTCCGCATAGACATGGGCCAGTACGAGGAGTGAAATTTACATTTTGCCCATTGTATTTTCCTAATTTTAACTATTATTCTATGAGGCTCCTTTTTATTAATTGTTGGTATTAATAAAAAAAATATCATTGTTATATTTATTATCTGATCTAAATTATGAATTTCATAATCGAGATTGAATGAATATATCGAAATAAAAAAAAATTTATAAAAAAAAATCAAAATTTTGAATGGACCGAATTTAACTTTCAAATTAAATCGATTGTTATTTTAATTTAATCAAGATCGATTATGATGATCCCTTTAAAAAAATTTATACTTTTTTAAAATAAAATTTATAATGAAATATATTAGATGTTTTCAATATTTTACTCCCTCCTAATAAAATAAACTGAAACTAATTGGTCCGAGTGCAATCGCTATACATGGGCTATCAGAAAAAATATATATAATAGAATTTATTTAAAAATTATAATTAAAATTAAGTATTAGGTAAGCACCTACGTAATCTTTTTGTTTTAAAAATAATGTGCAATAGGAGGTTTTAGGTTGCCTCGTCACTAGGATCACATGGTTAAAAGTTTTGGTTAAAAAAAAAAAAGAATAATTTTGAAGAACTAAATCAAACAGTAACATTGTTCGTGCTTAACTTTATATATGTATCATATTCCCTTTAAATATTAATAATGTTTGTCCTGCTAATCAAATTTTAAAGATGGATAATGAAACATTCATCCCGGCTGTTCTGTGGTCGCCCATGCCCGCGACCTCGATCGGGCATGGCGCATGGAGTAACTTTTTTAAATAGTATGAAATCAATTTTTAGAATAATAGTTTCAAATTGAAACAGATTAAAATGTTATATGTCGAGGAGTAATAGTTTAAAATGTCACTGACTTTCAAGAATAATATTTTCATTCATTTTGAGTTATAAGGAACAAGCATAAAAGAAAACTCTTAGTCAAAATTATTAGCCCGAAAATAATGTTAGTGTATTCAAATATTTCTACAATAGTACAGTACATTTTGGGTCTAAACTTTTAGGGTACATTTGATTCAGAGTAATCATGTATAACTTTGGTCATGCAATTACTAGACTAGTGGCTACGGTAATCAGCGACAACCGGTGGTGGGCGGCGACGTCTAGTGGCCGACGATGTTCGATGGTTGGCTAATGGCTACGGCGACCGACAGCCGACGGCAGTGGTGGCCGGTGAGCCGGCAGCGGCGGCGGCGACAACGATGG
>JBAMHZ010000117.1:1585978-1600463 GCA_037177395.1 Alpinia galanga
CGCCTCACCTGCCCACCTGTTACTCCCACAGCGCACTCGATTCATCAGACGTTTCCTTGTCAGAGAAGAGGAGGCGATCGGGGAGGAAGATGAGAGGAAAAAAGATTCCTCTCCGCAGCTATAAAAGGAGAGGAAAGACACGGATACAAGGGTTGAACATTTTTTTGGTGAGACATTAGGAAGTTAGCTGAAACACATCTTTTTTTTTCTCTACAGTTCTTTTTCTTCTTCCTACCACCAGTAAGCTCTAATTTAGACATCGGAGAGGCGTTAGCCAAAAACCTGGTGACCATCTAATATAGTGTTAACTTTGACAGGACAAAAAAATCAGAGAAGAACTATCCTTTCAACTATTTTCGTACATGTACTGTTGTGGTCTGAAGAAAAACTCATTCTCGTACTTTCCTCCTCCTCAAGGATTCAAAAAATTCCGGCCATATCAATGAGATATTAAAAAAAACAATATAGTAGATCTATGGTAAAAAAAAAGTCAACGGCATTTAAAAATCTCTTCTTCTTTTTTTACCATAAATGACCATATCCGACGTGTCTCCACTTAAGATCTAGCATGTCTCCAGGCCAGCAGTTAATAATATTATACTAGCGAAAATGGGAAAATAAAATAAAATAAATGGAGGAAAATAATAATTAAGTAAAGAAATAATGGCTTTAAAATAAAATTAAGAGGAAGAAAACCGGTGAGTTGCTCTTTAATTACAACGCCAAATACTAAATTAAGTCACTTAATAATGACTTAAAATAACCAAATCCACGCGGAGCAATAAGGACTCGTTCCATTTCGCCGGCGGTCGAGCGAAAGAGCGTACGTGCTCCCTCCAAATCCGAGGGGGACGCCCCGTACTCCCTCCCTGGCCAAAACGGAGTCTTTGCCTCCGGAGCGCTCGATCTGGACAATTTCCTGGCCGGGCGCTGTGTAAAGGTGGGATCTTTCCGTAGCTTTATCGGCGACCGGGGTTCCAGCTCGAGCACGAGCTCGCGGCGCGGGATCCTTCGCTCTTGTCTGAGATTTTTGTGGCGGGGTGGATTGTTTTGAGGTTGTTCTATTGGGAGTTTGGCAGGATGAAGACGTGGAGAGGTAGCGGAGTTCCGGCGGATTCTTACTACGAGGCTCGGGAAGGGTGCGCCGAGGGACCTAAGAGCAAGTTCAAGATTAAGGTTTGTTAGATCGTTCGGGTTTTTTTGGTTATTTGAAGATTTGCTCGAATTGAGTTCTGAATTATTGGGATGTTTTCGTAGCTCCTCTGGGAACTTGTTTGATTTTTTCGTCTTAGTCAACGCAGTACTTCATTAGTGACAGGCATAATCTGCCTGTAACATCATGGCACTTGGCGATTCTGCTAAACATAATCTGGAAATATTTACTTTGCCCCTATTGATACTTATTTTTATTCTGTATTGGCTTTTAATAAATGTTTCTATATCACGTAAATCAAGCTTGAAATGGGGAATTTGCTACATCAAGCCAGAGGAGAGGGATTATAACACATCTGTTGTTTTGTCAGATCTTGCTAAGCAAAGACGATTGCCCTTTTCTGCTGTTTCCATTCTAGGAGAATTCAGCTCGGTTCTTCGTTATTTATTGTTCCTTTTTTACATGCCTAGACCACTTTAGAGACGTAGAAGTGGAATTCGGGAAATTGAATGATGTGAATTATTTCATTAGAGGGTCCATACCACTTAGGGGTATCTGTTAACAGAAAGATCATCTTGAGTTACATTAAATAGTCTTGGATTTCCTTGTTCTAATGTTTCAGTTAATTCCTTTAACAAAGTTGTTCTAGTTTGTTCATGTAGGTTGGAAGGACTCTAAGCGTACGAAGATGGCAAACTGCATTCAGTCCAGAAGGTTATTTGGACATTGCTTCAGTTCTCAGTCGTATACAGCGGGCAGTATGTTTGATATTTAGATCTTCTTTTAGCATCAATACCACCTTCTTCGTTATAGTCTTGCTACATCATTATGTTAGCATTCGATGGCAAACTGCATTCAGTCCTGTCCTGTTGCTCCATACTAGCATTTTCGCATAAAAGAAACCATGGGTACCTTTTAGTGAAATGAGCTGTATTCTATATCTAACTTTTAGTGAAAAGTAAACCAAAGGAAACTCTTACATTTGAGAGGTCAAATTACTTGACCTCCCTCCATTTTACTCAGCCAAAAGTTTGGAAAAGTGTATTATGAGCAAATAGTTTCTTCATCTTCACTTTTCTACCTTTGATTAAACCTGTTAACTATTTCTAACTACAAAGTCTCTAATATTATGGTATTTAACTTGTTCAAGAATATAATAAATTTTTTGACTTATGGAAGGAGTGGACAAGTTCTGGTAGATTTTTATATACCAATATGATCCTCATCTAGACACTCTAGGGTTCTGGTACAAGAACTAGCTTTTTTGGAGTTATTTCAATTAATTTTCTGGATATTTGAGAGCAAATAGGAACCAATTCAATCTGTATTATGTCTACATCTGTCATAAAAATTATTATTATAACTCTTAATTTGTCAATTTCATCTAATAAAAGCACAGAAGACGGTGACTTAATTAAAGTCCTCATATCAAGTTAATGATCCTTCTACCTAGATGGCATGTTTGACAATATATTATCAAATTGGGGGGGGAGTGAAAAGCACAAGGAATTTAGTGGGAGAAACATGGAGACAAGGTGATTGATCGAATGTTTGTTTTTTTAAATTTCTTTTAGGCATGGCAAGAAGATGAATGAATGATAAATGCCATCCAGTGGGAGAATATGTGCAAAACCAAAGATACATAAAAGAGGGAAAAGATATCAGAAGAGATTATTAGAATTACTCTGAGACCTATCAGTATCATTACTATGTTGGTAAATCATCGTTAATGGGATTGACTTTACATGAAAGGTATGCCAAGGATTCAAGGTTAGTATTCCAAAATCGGCTACTGATCTAACTTGTGCGTCTTACCTTATTGGATGGAGGGGATCCATTTTTCAGTTTTCAGCCAATCAAAAACTAGGTATTTCTTTGGCATTCCTTTTACAATGACTAGTAGCTCAACACCAAGAAATAGTTCGGAGTTATTTTGTCAATTTTTGAACATTGCTTGTCCATCTTGCCATAACAATTGCTGTGACTAGTAGTTTGACATCAAGGAATTGTGCATCCATATTTCCGTGACTTAGGAACATTATTAGTCCATTTATATGGTTGGTAGAGTTTACTAATAACATAGGCTAATATTCCTCTCTTTCTTAGACCTGATACTATAGTTGGCCATGCTTTATCAATATTCCCCTTTGCACGGCTAGTATTTCTACATCAAAAAATGGTTGTTTGCTTTTGCGATAGTGTAGTATCTGGATATCATTTCATTCTTCATTCCAAGTGCAAAACAAATAACAGCCTAAGATGAACAACTGACTTTGATATTGCTGATTCATAATACCTTACTAAATCAGGGTGTTCATCCTTCCATAAGAGGAGAGGTTTGGGAGTTTTTGCTTGGATGCTTTAATCCGAAAAGCTCCTTTGATGAACGTGAGCAACTGAGACAGCAGCGAAGGTACACAATAACTGGATAAAAAATTGCAAATGGCATTTTGCGTATACTTTATAATTTTTTCTTATTGCACTATTCTCATTTTGGAGACACATCTGTCATTAATATATGCTACTGATGCTAATCCATTTTTTCTCATTCCTCTTTGTTCTGTTTTTTTTTTCTCTTGCAATCCTGCTTGCAAGTGTAATGGTCAATATAGACTATATAAGATAATTAGCGTCATCAACCATCCACAAATTAAATAGGATATACCTGTGCACCAATGGACTATACCTGTGCACCAATGGACTATGTAAAATTAAGACAATCTCACACGAGACTTCAGTAAATCCTGGTAGGGGAGAATTAATGTACACAAACTTACCCATGCTTAGTAAATAGGTTTTTCTTTTGTTTGTTTCTCTTGTTCCTCAAAATTTATCTCTTAATTTATAGTGGTCCATATTAATTTAAGCACAGTTCTTTGACTCACTCTTTGTTACAAGCTAAATATTCCAAAATCCTTGAAATAATAGTTTATGATGATAGACTTAGTAATGTTACAAAAGCTGCAAACTACTAAACAAACTATGTTTGATCAGATTATCTTATCAACTAGAAATCCATCATTCGTACAAGCAAAGTGGTCAAACCTCGATTGATTTTTGTTTTCTAGTTTAATAAATTGATAGAGTTATTAAATGCTTCAAGATGAATACTGTTACCAACATCTTAATTATGCAACTTTATGTTTCTCTACACTAGTTTAATGAAAAATTATGCGTTTGATTTATACCAGCAGATTAGTAAAGGCAGTGACAGTCGACCCTGTAGTTTCTGGCTAAAACGTGTTGACAGAAAGTTTTGACTTATTAGCATCCAGTCTAAGGGTTATAAGTTTTTCATACAGAGTGCAATATGAAAGATGGAAGGAAGTGTGCCGTGAATTGGATTCCCATGTTGGCAGTGGAATTGTGGTCACAGCTCCATTAGTCACCGAAGATGGTCAACCTATTAAAGACCCTTTAGTTCTCAAGGAAGCCAGTCCTAATCAAATTCCATCTCAAAGGTCACAAGTTGATAGCGGTGCAGAAAGCACAGATCTTTTGATGAATAAACAAGTGATTAGTTGGAAGCTTACCCTACATCAAATTGGTACCTTTCATTTTTATATGTTCTATGCTCTTGCTATGTTGGTTCTCATCCATTTCTATCTTTCCTGTCCTTTAATATGCTTTGGTGACACTATATCTTCTCTGACACAGTCTGTTAATGTATGAGATGTGTGTATCTTAAGTGCTGGCACTGTGATATCTTTTTGAAAAATGAACTTGATACTTTAGGATGGTAGCTTAGTATGCTTAATGTGGCTGGTGAACATATGTTTAGGAATTTTATCCTTTTCAAATTGTTTTGTCTTACAAAAAAAAATCACAAGAAGTTCTACAAATTATTAAGAATCATGTTCCCAGAGTCATTTCATCTCCTGCTCAGTAATAATTTATGAACTAAAATCATAATTTGTATTTCTACTTGTTATAGGTCTTGATGTGCTTCGGACTGATAGAAGTCTGGTATTTTATGAGAAGAAAGAAAATCTTTCTAAGCTTTGGGATATTCTTGCTGTCTATGCCTGGATTGACAAAGATGTTGGCTATTGTCAAGGTGATAATATATTTGGTTGGTAAACTGTATATTATTTAACTCGTGTTTGTTGCCATGTCATTTTTATACATTTTTGATAGAGACAACTATCTTTGGGTCTTATGAGGAAAATTTTGGATTTCATGTCTTGTTCTTCTTTTCTTCTCTTGTTTTCCTGCTCTTGGAGTTCAACCATCAACCCTTGGGAGATTCATATTGACATATTTTTTCCATAACATTTCACAACAAAATTTAATATAATTTGCACATGTAACATCAGGTATGAGTGATCTTTGTTCCCCAATGATAATTCTTCTTGAAGATGAAGCAGATGCATTCTGGTGCTTTGAGCGTTTGATGCGCAAGCTGGTATTTTGTTGTCATCTCCCCTTTTGTTGGTCAATGTTTAGCAAGATCATACAGTTATGAGTAATACTGGAGAGGAATGAAAATGAATACATTATATAGTTCCCTTCCCATGTAATTGTTATTATTTCGCTAATGTTTTGGAAGGATGTCTGAACTAGAAGAGTAATTTGAGATAGCTGGTTGTGAAAAATTATGTTTCTTCCTATATGATAACTAGAGGAGAACAATTACCAATGTACAAGCTCTTGCTTGCTTTAACATATGTTCATCTAGAATCTGGCTACATGAGTACTATTATCTTATTTCTTGTTCCATATGGTTGCATCCAAGAAATATATCAGAATTTTCTTCCAAGGAACAAATATCTAAGTGTGACAACAACCAACAAATTACAAATACTAGACAACATGATATGCTGCTTACTTGCTGAACTGGTATAAAGTAAATACTTTCTACACGAGTACTATTATCTTATTTCTTGTTCCATATGGTTGCATCCAAGAAATATATCAGAATTTTCTTTCAAGGAACAAATATCTAAGTGTGACAACAACCAACAAATTACAAATACTAGACAACATGATATGCTGCTTAGTTGCTGAACTGGTATAAAGTAAATACTTTCTAGTAGCTTGTTGATAGTTCTCTTTGATATTCTTTTGGCGTGTCTTTTAATCACCTTTGCATTTGAAATCTTAAAGCGAGGAAATTTCAGATGCACTGAGAGATCTGTTGGGGTGGAGAACCAACTTAAAAGTCTAGCTTCCATCACACAAGTTTTGGATCCAAAACTTCACCAACACCTAGGTATGTGACACAAGAAAACTAGAATGGCTGCATTTTGTAAAATATAGTTTGTGCCTTGATGTATATAGACAAATATTTTATACTTTTTTTTATAGTTCCTCGTCTCAGAAACTTATCATTATAAGCAGTGGATGTCTCTTGTATCTATTAAACATTGCATTTTTTGCAGTTGGATTCGACAGTTATGTAATTGACAAGAAATTTAACTTTGTTATTTTGTATAACACTAAACAGACATAGCTTATGTTTACTTTAACGTCTTCTCTAATTACTGAAAGGACACCTTATAATCCTTGTAGCTGTCTCAGCTTTCTCAGTGCTATGATTCCTCCACGTGCAGGTGCTGATGTTGTGTTTATTTTTGAATAGAAATGTTAGGTGGAGGTGATTACCTTTTTGCAGTTCGCATGCTCATGGTATTGTTCAGGCGAGAACTGTCCTTCGGAGATTCTCTGTATCTTTGGGAGGTATGACCATTATTATTGGTACTCATTGGGCAACACTCTCATACATAGTTGTTAGAATCATACAAGTTATATTAAATTTAACCCGTTAATTGATAAGCATCAAATTATTCTATATATTATTTTGAAATATTATACTGTTTTATATACTTATAGATACAAGATTATTCAGAATTATTTTTAATATATCCTGTAATTTTTATATGGAGCTTATGATTCAGAGGTTGATATGATTCAGAGGTTGATATGATTCACAATTTGATAATTCACAAAATCCATTCACAAGACAAATCATGTTTTGACAATCTTCCTCTGTATGCGCATGTACTTCATAGTTCATTCATCAGTGCCAAATTACCTTTGGGCATTTACTTAAAAAATAGTGGCAACTTCTACAACTCTAGCTCATACTGCTAAAATGACATGCATTTATTTGGGGGATGGATTTGATATTATGACAATGAATTCAGGCTGTGCTATACTGTACAGTGTCTTTGATTCTTCATGTCAATAAATGAAGTTACTGAGTTGAGTTCGTATTAGTTTCTCATCCATATTGTTTACTTGTATAATTTCTCGTCCATATGTTTTACATGCCTAGTTGGTAAAAAGTTATGTATGGTATTTGATGCTCTCTTCTGACAAGAATATTTGATACAGATGATGTGGGCTTCAGAATACCATCCGGATCTATTCATGCTTTATGAAGAACCAGAGATTTTAACTGAAAAGAATGATGGATCTAAAAGGAAAGTCAAGTCAATTCGCCAATTTGGGAAATTTGAAAGGGACAATATCAGGAATGGAACTAAAACTTTTGAAGCCCCTTTGCCAATCACAGTTTTTCTTGTTGCTAGTGTTCTCAAGGATAAAAGCACAAAGTTATTGCACGAAGCACATGGTTTGGATGATGTTGTTAAGGTAAGGATTTCCAAACTTATATGAAAGCCTTCTCCTTGTGATATATGAAAGCCTTCTCCTTGTGATTAGTGAGATCATCTAAGAAAAACCACCCTATAATCCAAAAGGTATCTTGCTACTTTTTCTCAGTTTTTAACAAATGTCAATGCCTCATTTGATGAGAGAAGTGACCTATTACCTGTTTAAAGTCATCCACTAGCCCAAAATGCTTAAACTCACGTCCATAGTAGTTAACTCATCTAAGCTTATGAAGCCACATAAGACTTAATTGCATATTCTCAGCTCATAGCTAACCACTGACTCGATATCTTTAACCATAGCTTAATAATACTTGAGTTATTTAAGGTTATGAAGCTCATCTATTAGTCCACAGGCCACTACGTGGAATTGAGTTACAAACGAAGTTTTACCTTTCATTAGCAAACTTATACTCCAATATGCTAACTAGCATGTTAGCAAAGACATGCTCAGAAAAAGGAAAATTTGATCAATGAAGCAAATAGGTTTAGAAGGAAGCCAATCTTGTTCATTAGTCTTCTGTTCAAATTTGAAAGCCCTTTGCGCTTCAATGAGAGAAATTCCTGTCACTCCCATTGCCTCTTATTTGTCTTTGATTGATATTGCTCGGCTTTGATTGATACTTCCTTAATTCAGATTTTAAATGACATAACTGGAGATTTAGACGCAAAGAAAGCTTGCAGCCATGCAATAAAGCTTCACAAGAAATACCTGAAAATGGTGAGCATTTCATTCCGTTATATATATTTTTCACGGTGACTGTGAAATGCCCTAGATTCTAATGAGATGTTTTTCCTATGCACTTTAAGTTTATAAAATGTGTTTAACTGTGATATCTGAAGCTCTAATTTACTTTTTGTGAATACACAAAATCTTCAGACCAAGAACTCATAGTTTCCAGAGTATGTAAAGATTTCTGAAGGGAGACCACCGCACCGGCATCAGGTTTTCTAGCTCATCGTGTTCTTCGTGTGAGCTAGTTTTCTGCTCCTACCAGTCGTGCTGTCAAGTCTAATACATGAAGTTTCTCGCACTCGTTGTTCTCCTTCTAGGCAAACCATTGCGATCGTATTGATTAAAGAACAAAATTGTTCAAGATTTCTGTAACTGTAACAAAACCTGATTGATGTATTAAACAAATAAGGATGTAAACGGATTGTCCCTGTAAAAGTCAGAACCTTGCTTTAGATCTTGCAGCAATCAAGTTTGAAAATTTTCGATAATGCAGGAAGAAAATCTGTGTAAGCTCAGAACAAAACATTCAAGTTAAATCATCCTTAATTTGGCGAAAGGTGATTTACTTAGCATTCCAGTTATCATTTTCAATTGAGACGATTAAACCAACATGGTTTGTTCGTAAAGAAGAGGAAATATTGGATTGCAACTCCTGTGCAAAAGGTGATTTATTCACTCTCAATATCTTTGCTAACTGGTCTCATAGTCAACATAGAGGAGGTAAATCACGAGGAGTACTTTGTGCCCAACTAAGGATTAACACGATAGGAGAATAGATATCCTAAAAAGGCTTACAATCTCTGAGGATTAATCTTTATTCTTTTATACAAGTCTACTTCTAAGCTAGCCACAAGAACCTCTCGTTAGGACAGGATTGCAACTCAATTCAACTGGTAATTGATTGAGTCAGTACAAAAATCCGGTACACTATTATTTTGCAAAATTTATTGACATTGCTAAATTTAAAATTACAAATCTTTGGAAAAACTCCAAAAGAAATGTCTTTGTCGCCCAACTACCAAATACTTATTTTGAATGATTTATTAGGCATCCACTATTTAATTATATTAATAAAACTTGTGATCTAATACCCAAATAGAAAAGTTATCTACGATGATAAAATTATTTATATAATATTTCAGTATTCGAAATTAAAATTTTGGTAACCGACAACTGTCAATAAGAAACTGACGGCTGTGAGTTGCATCCCCACCTACCGCGAGTCACGGTCTGGCCATTGGCCAATGACAACCGAGTCACGACGGTTGGCCGGGTCGCCTCGACACCTGTCAGTCGTGAGCGGTTGCTGTCGGTTGCCGAAGGAAGCGGGAGAGGAGTCGCTGCTGCATTCGAACTCCTGCGGCGCCGGCGACATCCAACATCGAGGATGTCAACGTCACTGCTCAGCTCGATAAATCTCTGGAAAAGCTATAATATATCGTGGAGAAGGCAACAAGAATTCTGCAAATGGCTGGGCGTTCTTATAGATAGCGCTCTTCTCTTTTTCATTTTTTTTCTTCTGCCTAAATCAATGAAATTGATCATGAAAACAAGGATTGTAACCTTCTGCTCCTTCCTCTTCTTCTTCGTTACAACTCTCTGCTCCCGCTCCCTTGCGAGAGACACATTGACTCTCTCTAGTCCTCTCCTTGACGCCGACGGAGCGACCTTGATCTCCGACGGTGGTAGATTCGCACTCGGATTCTTCAGCCCCGTCGGCTCCAGCAAACGCTACATCGGCATATGGCACCACAAGATCAACGACAACCAAACCGTGGTATGGGTTGCCAACCGCAAACATGGTATCACCGGCCGGTCCGGCCGTCTCTCTCTGACCACCGAGGGAAGACTCGCCGTCACCGATGGAAAGTCAACTGATGTTTGGAACTCCGAGTCGGCGACGGTTCTCAAGAACCCCGTCGCGCAACTCCTCGATTCAGGAAACTTCGTGGTGAGCGACAGCGACGGCAGCTCGATAGCTTGGCAGAGCTTCGAATTACCGACCGATACGTCTCTTCCGGGCATGAAGATAGGATGGGACCTGACGACCGGGCGCAACTACAACCTCACGGCATGGACAAGCGAGAGCGACCCGGCGCCGAGTGGCTACACGATGAGTATCGACCAGAGCGGCGACCCGCAGTTGGTCGTAACGGACGGCCCGCGACTGCACTGGCGGGGCGGCCCGTGGAACGGAAAACGGTTCATCGGCGCCGAGGGCATGCAACGCGACGGCCCCATCGGCATCGGCTTCAGCTACGTGACCAATCCCCACCAACTCTTCTTCTCCTTGTACCTGATCGACACATCGATCATCGATAGAGTCGTGATTCGCACCTCCGGCACCTTGCAGCACTACATCTGGATCGAAGACCGGCAGATGTGGACGTTCGTGGGGTTCGCGCCGCGGGACGAGTGCGACAGCGTGGCCCGATGCGGCCCCAACGGCGTCTGCCACCCGGACGGGTCGACGATGTGCACGTGCCTTCCGGGCTTCACCCGCCGGAATAACAGAGTCGAATGGGACGGCTGCGTCAGGATCACGGCGTTGGACTGCGTCAACCGCACGGACGGGTTCGTGAACCAGAGCAGCGTGAAGCTGCCGGACACGTCGACTGCGACGGTGGACTGGAGCCCGGTGAGCCTGGACGAATGCAGACTCCGCTGCTCGAGGAACTGCTCCTGCACCGGCTACGCGCAGGCCAACGTCAGCGGCAGCGGCAACGGATGCGTGCTCTGGTGGTCCAATCTACTGGATATCAAGTCCTATGACGGCGGAACAGGGCATGATCTCTTCGTCAGAGTTGCAGCAGCCGATCTCCCAAGTGAGTTCGATACAGATTTCTTCGATCAGACACTGTTAAAATTTCCCCCCATTGATCTAGCCGTTTCTCGGTAAGGCACAAGCACAGGAGCAAAGCCTGGGCATCGGAGTCCAGCAGTCGCCGTCATTGTGGTCCCTGCTCTGGCTACTTTTCTGCTGGCGTTCATTGTTTATTGGGTTCGCTGGAGGAAGAAGAAACGTACGCCATTAAAATCTTTGTCGATGGCCAACTACTTCGCAATGAATTTAGCGTGATCACTAATACAGCTGCAATCGTCTCTTGGCAGATAGCATTTATTTTGACGATGAGACACAAGAAAAGGATTTGGGCCTACCATTATACGACCGAGACGCCATTGCAGAAGCCACCAACAACTTCTCAGCGAGCAACAAGCTCGGGCAGGGAGGCTACGGACCAGTATACAAAGTATCGTTTTGACTAAATTCCAATGTAAAAATCTCGACTACCTAAACTGTAACTCGATTGGAGTTCCAATATTGTGGTGGCAGGGTAAGCTCAAGAATGGACAAGAGATCGCTGTGAAGAGGCTGTCTACGACATCGACTCAGGGTGCCCATGAATTCGAGAACGAGGTAATGGTGATCGCTAAGTTACAACATCGAAACCTCGTTCGACTTCTCGGATGTTGCATCGAAGCAGGGGAAAGGATGTTGATCTACGAGTTCATGCCTAATGGAAGCTTGGATGCCCTTCTATTTGGTTAGTTTGTTTGCGGTTGAGCATTCCACAAATTTAACTGTTACAGGGGCACAAATCTATCATATTTATAAGGAAAAACTTCGATATCGCAAGCAGATAAAGCAAAAAGTGGATTGCTGGATTGGAAAACACGATACAACATCATAGTTGGGATCGCTCGTGGATTGTTGTATTTGCACCATGATTCTCGATTAAGAATCATCCATCGAGATATGAAAGCTAGCAATATCCTTCTCGACGAAGATATGAATCCTAAAATATCAGACTTTGGAACGGCGAGAACATTCAGAGGCGACAACAACGATGAAGAAGCTAACACAATGAGAATTATTGGAACCTAGTAAGTTTTACCTTTAGACATGGAGATTAAGAACTAAATTAACTCTGTTGAATTTTCATTAATATGCAGTGGATACATGTCGCCTGAGTACGCTATAAGCGGGATGTTCTCGGTGAAATCTGACGTATTTAGTTTCGGTATATTGATACTCGAGATCATAAGCGGTAGACGGAATAGAGGTGTTTATAACTCTCCGCTCCACATGAATCTTCTCGGCGATGTAAGTAGATTTATACAAACAAATATCATAATTTATTCCTCTAATTCACTGAAAATTGAGTCGTTCTAGGTATGGAACTTGTGGAAAGATGGCGAAGCATTGAAGGTTGTGGATGAATCGATTGTGCATTCGCTCGTAGCGACCGAGGCATTGAGCTGTATAAAATGTGGACTTTTCTGTGTTCAAGAGCGAGCGATGGATAGACCGACCATGAATACAGTAGTTAAAATGCTGGACACTGATGTTTCTCTTTGGCCGGAAGAACCGAGACCGCCTGCATTTGTAAATTTGGTAGGCTATTTGGAGTCTGATTCCTCCTCAGCCACGAGCAAATCAAAGACACTATAAGGCCTCTTTTCGATTTTCTTTCCTTTCCTTTTGGATTATTTCCTTTTCTTTTTTTTTAGAGCTGTAAGCGAATCAAATCAAGTTAAATTTTATAATATTTAAATTTATTTAATAAAATAATTAAATTGAGCCAAGTCAAGTCTAAAATTAATCAAGCTATTGAAATAGTTGTTCAAGTTTAGTTTAATTTTTTTTATTATTTTAATTTGAGTTTGATTTGAATTTGACTTATTTAATTGATATCAAACTTCTAAATCAAACTCATTTCAAGCTTGAAACTTGATTCAAACTTGTTGATTATACCCACGTTGGGCATAAGATAATAGATGATCCTATTATCTCATATTCGTGAAATATCTCATCCTATATTTACATAATTCCTCTAAAAAAATGTGGAACACTTTGTTAAAAAGAACAAGAGAATCATCGTCATATATCACCGATTGAGGGTTGCAACGTTATGACGTTGCAATGATAGTTCGAGATTTGTAACTATCAGAGCCAGCCAAGTTAAATGTAAGTCTTGTCGTTGATACTTAAGCCTTTTATTCTTCCTGAATAACTTCGTTTCTGATTCAGTGTACTTAGTTCTTCTACTTTTTCTGAGTAGTTTCATTTTTGACTCAGTGTATTTAGGTCTTCTACTTTTCTCAAGTAGCTTCACTCCCCGATTCGATGTACTTAGGCATTATACTCTTTCTGAGTAGCTTCGCTCGTGACTATATGTATTTAAATTTTTTATTCTTTCTGAATAGCTTGGCTCTCAATTCGATACACTTGGATCCATTACTCTTCTTATTCCTCTGTGCGATCTCCTATTCAGAACCGGCCTTGGGGGAGGGCTGCTGGCCCTCGCCCAAGGTTCAAAATCTAATTTTTTAAAAAATATATAGAAAAAGCCTTTTTTTTTTTTTAAATAAAAATTTTACCATTAATTTTTTTTTTTTTCACTTGGGGCCTCAAACTTTTAGAACCGGCTATGCTCTTATTAGACTTTTACAGACAACTCTTCGCTTGCGTGGGTCCCAATTTCGACCCACGTCATTAGCTATTGTCATCAGATTTTGGCACCAGCCAATGGGCGTTGCTCAATGGAGGCTAAATTTATTATTTATTATTATTATTATCAATGTATTTATTAAATTGCTAAAATGATTTCTTATAGAAAGAGTGAATTAGATTTTTGGTATTATCGCAGATCTCTGGAAGTCAAACTGTCGACCAAGAAGTATTTATCCATTTAATGTTTGGAATATTCGTGGCCATTAAAGTCAAAGTCGTCGACGACTTGGCCTTTAATTTTGAGAAGCTGATGGCGGACGTCAACCCAATCTCGCCACTGCACTTGAATCCTTCTTCCTCAGGTCCGCCAACTCTTACTTTCTTTACCCTTTTCTTTCTTCTCCATTCTCGGTGTCAGGCAGTCAGTCAGTCGGATAAGCGCCAGCGATGGGATTAGCGGCCGAGAGGGCCGAGCCGCGGGACGGCGGCAAGGTATGGAACCTCTTCCGGATGCCCTTCTGGCAGGC
>JBAMHZ010000117.1:1607990-1622779 GCA_037177395.1 Alpinia galanga
CCAACAAGCCAAAGCTCAATGTGAGAGGTCCAAGAGGAGTAGTTCTTACCATCCAAGAGCTCAGATGAGAGCGGTGCAGTGATATGGTTGGTAAAAATTGGAAGATCCGGTTTTGATGTGCTGGAGGTCGCCATGACAAATCCGGTTTTATCCACCGATCCGTGCGTGGAGGTTGCTGCTCACTAAGGATTAGGTCGAAGCACCGCGATCAAAGGAGGATGCAGGAGTCTCGCCTAAGGGGACAGCGGGAGTGTATTTCAACCCAGGAGTATAAGGAGCGGATAAAATCGAGTCCCTAGGGAAGAAGCCGTGCCAGCCGCTGAACTCCGATTAGCCTGGCGCGGATACTGCCGCAGCGGCGGAACTCGCGGACGGCAGAATGCGCAGCGGCAGAAGCGGCTCGCGGACGGCAGAACGCGCAGACGGCGGAACTTGCAACGGACGCTGGCGGATCCGCACGGCTGGAGGAAGAGGAAGATGGAGTCGCCGAGCCGCCGGAGACGCTGCCTTCGTCGCCGCCTGAGGAAGTCTCCGCGCGTGATGAAGGAAAAACCTTCTGCGTCGCGGATTGGGAGGAGGCGGCCGCCTGGGTCGGGAGAGGAAGACTCCACGCGATGAAGATGGCGTCGGAGAGGAGATCTCCGCGCGATGAAGATGGCGTCGGAGAGGAGGTTTCCGCGCGATGAAGATGGCGTCGCGGATTGGGAGGAAGCGGCGGCAGGTAAGGGAAAAGAGAGAAAGAGGCTAACCCTAAACTGGCTCTGATACCATGTTATTTCATAGAAGAAAAATCTATGTTATTACATGATATGAAAAAGGAGTAAGCCTTATTTATATCCAAACCTAAGGCTTAGTCTAAAGAATAAATCAAACCTTATCCTAAGAGATAAAATTAAGAAACATTATCCCTAGACATATTTACAATATTCTAACAGAGCTCAATTTCATTTGTGCCAATTTCAAAATTGAATAGCTATGCATTATGTAAATTAAATGAAGGATCAGGTCCGTGTAGTTGATTCCAAATACCTTGGACACTTGCCTTAATATATGTCTTATTGGATATTTTTGAAAACTTATAAATTTCTCAAGCTTGTCTAAGGACTCAACTCCATATTCATTGGCCCGTGAATTTTCATCTCATGTCATTATGCTTTACTCTCTGATAGTTTGTTAAGAATACAAATTATTTTGTCAATTAATCAAAGAAATATGTAAATAGTAATAGACTTTTTGGCTGGCTACTCTATGACCAATACTACTAGATTTGTGAATATTCCTACAATTTACTGCACACCTAGTTGATTGATGATGAACTTGCACTCCTTGTCATGTGATTAAACATTTCTGATCTGGACTTAATCTTGTTTTTCTTTTTTTTTGAGATTCTGTTTTGTTCTATGCATTTACACTGTCATTTAGAATGAAGTGCTTCATTTGGCCAAGATCTCAAGGCAAACTTGAATCTTAACACCTGGTGCACATGCCGGTAATAAATGCTGGTAATAATAACATTGTTATAGTTAAATGGGCATATGCATGCTTAAGAATGGCGCATTAAACCTTGACACTGCTTTTGATGAACACTGAATCAGATTTTTTTTTCAGCTTCTTTATGAAACTTGCCTTTGCATTTGGCTCTTGTCATACTATGATGGAGCTGTTGACTATTTGGCCACCACTAGGGTTATGCCAAGGCTAGTTGAAGTTGTGAAAGGTTCAACAAAAGAAAAGGTTTGATTTTGTGACTGCGTCCATTTTTCTAAATGTAGAAAGGATACGTTGAATCTCAAAGTGTGTATTTTGCAGGTTGTGAGGGTTATTGTTTTGACATTGTGCAATTTGTTACCCAAGGCTGCATGTGGAGCACAGATGATCGATCTCGGATTACCACAGATTGTTCAGTCTCTAAAAGCTCAGGCATGGAGTGATGAGGTTATATCTCATCTCTTTTCATGCTTTGTGATGCATATTAGTTTTAAAATCATAATCAGTTAGAAATCATATACATGAGTCTAATATTCTATAATTTTTAAAACACTTGAATCTTTAGTGTGAAGGAGAACCTTGGTGCAACAATAAAATTATTTCCATATGACCTTGTGATCATGGATTTGAGTCATAGAAATAGTCTCTTGTAATGCAGGGTAAGACTACTTACAATAGACCCAGTATGGTCCACTCTTTCTCTAGGATCCTACATTGGTAAGATCTTTGTGCGTTAGGCTGTCCTTTTTTTGAATCTTTACTGTCCTAGGGTCTAGGACAGTAAAAAAAATACCTTGGATTTAGGTTTAACATGAACTGAACTATATCATTGGTATTGTTACTCCAGATTGTGAGATAAATAGTGATTTTTAAGATTAAAAGGCTACTCTAGATACGAGTAGGGGTGTGCAAAAGTTTGGTTAAACCGATTAAGCTGACCGAAATCAGAAGTTCGGTTTGATTTATTTGGAAATTCGGTTTTTATTTTTAAAAGTATAAGTTTTTTGATTACTTCAGTTTGATTTCGGATTAAAAAATTAATTTAATCGATAAAATCAAATTGTAGCATCAGTTAACTGACACTGGAGTACCAGTCTTACAAAATTATGAATTTTGTATGTACTTTAGCATCAGTCGATTGGTACTATAGACATCAATCGACTGATTTTGAAAAACCATTTTTTTTGTTTTTGACTGAAATAACCGATTTTTTTATTAGTTTGGTCGGTTCAGTTTTTGTTGGAAAATTTGATCCGTTCGATTAACTCAAAAAAAAGTTCGATTAATTCGATTTTGGTTTAATCAGTTCGGTTAATAACCAATTGCTCACCCCTAGATATGAAAACCTTACGGTGTAAATGGATAAATCCTTGTGATAGACAGTGAAATCACCATGGACATTTGTCTGATAATCATTCTAAGAGATATATATGGGTAATGGAATGATGTTAGTCCTATCATTGTGCTAACAGGTTTTTTTTTTTTTTTTGGGAGAAAATGTCTTAGCATTTGTCAACATACAACAGAATGCTGCTGTCATCATTGAACCCCCATTTTTGTTGCCACAAAAACTGTGGTATTTTTTCCCTTTGCATATTTTGAAAATACACACTACCTATTTGAAGGCAATGCTTTCTTTTCAAACTAGGTATCGCATATTTACATTTTACAGAAGTAATTTCATGCAGAACGAGATATAAGATTCACCATGTAATCGCTCTTTAGTCTTGTGCTATTTTATTCTTGTGCATATTTAGTCATGTGGTTTTATTTTTGCCTCTTTTAACCATGCACTTTTTCCATCTAGGATTTATTGGATGCGCTGAATCAACTGGAAGTTGGACTTCAAATTCACCTAAAAAATTTGAGTTCATTTGACAAGTACAAGCAGGAAGTTCTTTTGGGTCATCTTGACTGGTATCCTGTGCACAAGGATCCAGGGTTCTGGAAAGAGAATATTACAAATTTTGAAGAAAATGATTTCCAGGTGTTTTTTTTTTGTTTATGTGCTTAATAATGAGATTAATTTGCAAATACATTTTGAAATTGCACCATCTTTATTAATGGGCATGAAGATGGGGAGAACAGTGGCCTCCTGCGTTTAACTAATTCGAGAATGTCTTGTGTTGTGCAGATTCTGCGTGTTCTGATCACAATCCTTGACACTTGTACCGATCCTAGATCTCTTGCTGTCGCATGCTATGATCTTTCTCAGTTTATCCAGTATCATCCTGCCGGAAGAATCATCGTTTCAGACCTGAAGGCTAAGGACAGGGTGATGAAGCTCATGAATCATGAAAATGCTGAGGTTACTAAGAATGCCCTTCTATGCAC
Source organism: Alpinia galanga (assembly GCA_037177395.1). Lineage (NCBI taxonomy): Eukaryota > Viridiplantae > Streptophyta > Magnoliopsida > Zingiberales > Zingiberaceae > Alpinia > Alpinia galanga. The sequence goes on from JBAMHZ010000117.1 coordinate 1,611,813, forward strand.
CCAAAGGCTTTTTCTCGGGGCCAAGTATGCTAGTTTTTTGCAGTCTTGAGCTAAGTGCTCCTTGAGTTGGAACTCAGCCTGCTACCATTTTTCATGTTGACATTGGGATCCTTGGCTAGTATCCCCAGAGCCATGGTGATTTCTTTGATAAATCTGGGGTGTTCTACTCTCGTCGAGTGGTGTCTTATAAAAAAGCTTCTTTTGTTGTTGTTGTTACTTGTAATAAATTGTAAACTCAATTTTATATGATCAGTTAATGTTCAACTCCATGAGGATACCTGAAATAAATGACCAGTATAATGGATATTGTTTAGCTGATTTCATCTAGTTGTTATCTATTTTGTGATGGCTTTCAGATAAATAAGGGTTTTTGTCTTAAACCATAGGAAAGATGAAACTCCCTGCTGGTGGAGGTCAATTTATATCATCCAAATGGCCTAAGGAGGCAAATGGAACTCGAATGAATGACTAGAAACATTAAGAATTTATTCAAATATCCTCTATATATGGGTATTATTTCCATTTTCCAAAAAAACAACAGAGGTGTGGCCATGGGATACTCTGATCGATGTTCTTATCCACAAAAGACTTTAAACAAAGTTAGGTAGGTTGCCTATCGATTAAATGGGTTAGGCGGATGATTAATAAGGTAAGGTCACGAGGCGAGAGCAATCAACGGAGAATGATGGAAACCATTGAATTGTCATGGAAATCAAAGTATGATAGGCACAGACAGAGAAGAGATTTTGACAAGAATGATCGAATACTGGATTAGAAAAGTCATAGTAAATTAAGGATTGATCAGATACTAGGTAAAGTAAATATTTACTTAAAAATAAAATTAACTAAGATATCAGTTGACTAATATATTATAGGTTGCTCGGGAGCATGATCTAAGTTGCATATATTCAATGATGAGTACTCAGGTAGTTGATTGGTGGTCTTCACCGGTCGACTGACCTAGTGCTCGGGTGATGAGGAAGTGGCCCTCGGGCAATGAGAAAACAATGCTTAGGAAAGTGGAGACGTACTGTGGTGCTTGGGCAGTCGACTAGGGTTTTAACCAGTCGATTAGGATGGTGCTAAGGCGATGAAAAGTGATTCTCAAACTCGATGCTTCGGCACTAATAACCGAGTGCTTAGGTGATGAAAAATCGAATACTCAGGCAACCACGGTGTTTGAGAAAAATCAGTACTCGGGGGACCAATCGACTGTCACAGTGAACTAGTCAATTGATGCTTGAGAAAGAGGGCGCTCATAAAACTTTCATAGTTACGATTCAGGAACTATTCAAAAATCCTTTCTTCTTCCCAACAAGTAAGAAATTTACTATTAAAAAATAATTTAAATTTTTTTATTTCTTATTAGATAAAATATTTTTGTCATTAACAAAAAGACAATGAGCGTCAACTGCTCAAGAGGTGATCAACGAGGTAATGATTGGCAGTCACGTGTGAGGCGAATGTTACATCATTAAGCGATGAACAATCACTTTACGTGAGGTCGTTTCATGAACGTTCTAAGTAATCAACGGTCAATGAACGTTCTAAGTAATCAATGGTCAGTCCTAGGTAGTTTCAAATCATGGCTAAGCCAAGGATAATGAAGTTTCAAGCCACAATATTTAGTCTTGAATTTATCTGGTCCAATCGATTGATGGTATGTAACTAGTCAATTAATGACAGTCAGAGAACGAACAAGTGTAGGTCTAAATAAAATGAATAAGTCAACTGATAATTAAGGAATAATCGAGTATAAGCTGATAAAGATCAGATAACCATCATCGTGCATAACAACTAAAATCCTTTAATCAATGAACCAATCATCAACAATTGATCACCGGATGAATTTATCGATCGATAACTATAAAAGAGACTCTAAGTTGTTTAACCGAAGTATCAAAAATTCTCATAACCCAGAACCATGCAGTACTCCCTATACAACATCCTCAAGACAACGTGCTTCAAATTTCTATGGCTCAAAATTTGTTTATTTTTATATTTACATTCCCCTAATTATTCATTTCTATAGTTGTTATCTATCTATCAAATTTTTGTGATTTATATTTTTTTATTATATGGATTTTGTAAAAACATTATTATTGTATCCTTTAGTTTCATTGCACTATTACTCAACAAGACACTTTTGAAAAATAATTTTTAAACTCTAAATTAAAATTGTAATTACTTTTTAAAATCATTTCTAAAATGAATCTTTTTTGGTTATTCTGCTCACTAATTTGAAAACTCTAATTTTAAGCTTTTAAAAAATAAATCATTTTTAACAATGTTATCCACTCTCTCTAGGTTAAAAGAGAAATATATATTTTCGACTAATCTAGAGGCTGTGATGTTTAAAAATTATTTCTAAAATTAAGATATTCAATTGTGATATTTGTTTGTATCATGGTACTTAATAATATGGATTCATTCATTTGAAAACAAATCTTTGTTCAATTCTTTTTATATAGTAATATTTTCTTTTGAGAAAGTCACGCCGATGCAAACTAGATTGTGGCATCAAAAAGGTCCCTTAACCATGTTAAATCTTTGTATTATCTTTGTTTTTATTAATTTATGCTCGTTATTTTCTACTATTGATTTGGTGGTCATAAAAATAAATTGTAAAAATAATCACTTACAATGTAGTGTGAATTATATTTTTTGAGACTCCGCATTAACAGAAATTTTATGCATCAAACTACACTTTAAATTTATATATGCTAATTGCATATCACAAGCCAACCCTTCCAAATTCATCAATTGCTAAATATTTTCTCTCGTGTGAATACAAACTCATTCTCCTGAGAGAAAACAAAAAAAAAAAAACATATTACTAAATGCATATCTCATTTGGCACCACAACAAACAAAGCTTAATACCGCATATGAAAACAACTTTATAGGGATTTGTACGTTTCAATTCTTGTAATGGACAAAGTACAGAACCAAATGTTTACATAAAGCGAGTGGATGCCATATAATACATGTAGAACAAATATTAAGCGAAGCCGTTAATGGAGGAACGACTGTAGAAAGAGCTACTCGGATCTACATTGGCTCCTTTTTTCCTGGAGAACATTTCTCCTACCAGTGGAACGATAGGCTTTTTCTTCTGCAGCTTAATCCGTCTTCTACTGAATTGGTCTTGGTCTTCCGTCCTGACGATGCTTAGCACTTGACACAAACTCGGTAAATACTCAAATCTTTCTTCTAAGTTTATTGTTCTATACTCTTGCCATTGATCTACTGGTGGAGCACTCCCTGTTGCTTCTAATTTAGAGATACGGTTTTCTACCTGGGAAGTGAGAGTGGCAATCATTTTGGCTGTTCGGAACTCCCTCTCCTTCAAATCAATCAACTCTTGCTTTATCTCCTCTACTTCAGCCTCCAATTTTCGTAGAAAGTTAAAGGCAGTTGAAGAATGGTAGGAATTTGGCGAGGAGGAAACACTCGAGTAGACTGGCTTCGAAACCAGGTTTGGAAATGAAAGAATTGGCCTGGGAGTGGTGTCTACTTTGGAATTATTAGTGACCTTATGAGAAGAAGAAGCATCACCAGTAAGAAAGCATTCCCCGAAGACCGCAACGGCTTCCTTGACGGATCGGAAGGGGCGAGCTGTGTCCACCTCTTCTTGAGCTGGAACAGAGGATGATGCATGGCTTTCCTGGGCTTCTGCCATGCAATGAAGACAGACAATTGTTGGATTGTTGTGTTGAGCACACATCACATATACATACAACTTTTGATGGTGGGTTTGATTGCTTTACGTCTACTTCATTATCATAGATGTCAAATGCTGCCTCCGTTGCAAGGGAAAGATAAGTTCTTCCAACTTCCAACAGCATGAAGAGAAACTTGGGGACAAACGCCTTTGGCGGGGACCTATTGTTTAAGAGTACCAAGGGTAGTAAGACAATTAATTGTGGCTTCAAGTATTTACTAGCGCCTTCTGTTTTAACAAGGTAGCTAATAATTGTCTATAAAGATCTAAAATACTAACGAAGATCTTACAAATAATTTCTGTAAGAGCTCAATTTCAGCAGCAAATTTAATCAGCAAAAAACAAATAACATAACATAAACTTAATGTCTAATGGAAATTCTTATTTAGGCTGGGTGAATCATCAATAATGTAGCAGCGAGAATACAAGGGCCATATGGGAGTTGGCTACATATGAACAGGTAAACAGAACCAGATTAATACGAGTTCATATAACGATTCAGCTATGTTACAACAAATCGATTCATTCAGCTGAAGAATTGATCGATCGGCCACATTTCGTGCAAATATTGACCTGCACAAAAACTCAGTAATCATATGATCCCACCGTGATTTGGATCTTTATTGAGTGAACAAAGAACTTCGATGTATGTCACACTACCTGAGTTGTAATTGCATTCATGAACTACTAGATCTGTTAATGTTCTGTTCTGCCATTATGGTTTATTATGTCTTAACATCCCATTGGCTGAAATGTTTCTAACTAAGAACAGTTCGGTCAGTCTCTTCCCAGTGTAGCAAGGCCAATCGTGAATAAAACCCATCCAAGACAATAAATTCATTTAACTAAAACTACTTTTGCACCTGTCCTGCATTTCTCCACCTTCAGTTGGAATTCTAACACTATCATACTCTCTCAATATATCTGAAGTAAAGCTCCCTAGTGCTTCGAATAATGGAGTCAAACCACTTTGCAAAGTACTGGAAGAAACCTTTTTAATTTGATTTAAACTCACCTTATGTTTATGAATCTTCTCATCCAATCTCTTCCTCAAAATGTCCAATTTGACTATGCTATCATCACGGTGTGGCAGACGGTTCTCACTTACAGATTCAATCTCCAGATGCCCAGCTGTGCCTTTCTCCATGAAATTAACTAGCTTTTTATCATAAACTTGTGACAGATACTCTGCTTCGAGTCTATGACGTTCTTCCTCTTTTTGAGTCCGCAAAAGAGAGTGAAGAATCCTAATAAAAGTATCCATAGCTTCAATGACTCGTTTTCCTGAAATATTTTTGTTTGCATGGTACCAATCATTCGAGAGGACAAACACAGATGGAGCTCCAATCCTACTAGGAGAGAAAGGAGCAACTCCATCAGATGTCTGCTCGACTTCTTGAGGCAACCAGCTAATTAACCACCCATTCAAGGCGTCGATATACGATTTCTGGACAAAAATCCAAACAATGAAGCATTCGTACCAGTTTATCAGCTCCAACTGCAATTCCTTAGTGGCTTTGGAAACTGATTCTCTTTGGCTTCCAGTTCTTGACACCAGCTTGTGGATTTTGCTATTCACTATAGCCTTCAGTTGCTTCTGATGGCAATCCAGAACACTCTTCCACATTCTTACAAGTCTACATGAAATTGAAAAACGGCTATCAGAATGTGTTACGTAATGACAGTAGATCCATAAATTTTCTTTATTGAACAGATCTCAGAGAACCCCTACAGCAATCATCCATGTATTCCTTCTTTTCTCATAAATGAGTGTCATCAAAGTCATAGACAGGAAAAAAAATATTTATCATCTGATACTATATTTGAATTCCAATACAAACCATAGTTCTAGAGGTTAAGTTTCCTTTACAAATTGAGGTGCCAATGAATAACCGTTGAGCATCAAAGAATCAAACTCTAAATTTGGATCTGCAAACAGTGGCAAATGGCAACATTATCATTTAAAGTTGGCTTTAGATGTTGGTCATCCACTAATTGAGCTAATGGTTGGATTAGAGGCATTGTTTGAAATCTCATACCATACCATGCCAGATAAAATAGTCGAAATGTATTATTTTGGTAATTATAGAAATTCAATACCATTTGGCATAGATAATGTCTCTTCCTCGACTTCGTCATTTTTCTCTTTCAACCTTCAATCCGCCACCAGTACCATGCATCAGAATATGAGCACAATATCAAAACAATGTCGTTCTGGTCAAAAACTGAAACTCTTACACAACTCAAGATTTTAAACCTTGATTAGAGGTTTCCTAGTATAGAATAGAATGCACTCATACTATGATGATGTTGATACAAAGTTGATACATATGTCATCTTCTACTATAGTTTATTGAGGCTAGAAGTGTAGTTTTCTACTATGTAAATTGTCGTCAATGGAGAAACAAGGCCTATATAATAACCTCAAATAGTTGAGACTAATATGCCTTGATAATGACAAACTTTTGATCAAGATATGTTGAATAAAACCTCTGGTAACTCTGTTCTAAGGTTTGTATAGTTACCTTAAATAGTTGAGACTAACATGTCTTGACGATGACAAACTTTTGATCTCTTTATTAATTTCAAGGGAACATTTCCCCATATAGAACTATCTACTGACAACTGAATGTTATTTTAAAGGAATTCAATATAGTCAATATATAAGTGACTTTGTCAAAATTCATTAGCTACTTTCTTGAAGCTGCAACATTCAACTTTGGTTTAATTGCTAAATTTATCACATAATTTACAATTTTTAACAAATCTATTACATACTATATAAAAATGTAACAAATCTATCACACAAATGAAATTCCATTAATTATTTGTTAACTAATGAAATAACTGCATGCCTAGTTAACTTTTCATCCACGCCATCCGCTTTATTGATTCTCTTTTAGTATACCATCAGTTAATAAACTCTTTAAAAAAATTATTTCATAATATATTTGTTTTATTTTTAAATAGTAATAGATTTATTATTTTTAAAAGTATGGGATTGATTTGTTAAAAGGTGTAAAGTACACGACAAAGTATGATAGAGTGATTTTTCAAAGTAGATGATAGATTGGTGATTTTAACAGTACACAATAGATTTGGTAAAAGTTAGAAAGTACAAATAGATTTAACACTTAATCCTTTAACTTAATTGTGCTAAAGTGCTAATTGGTAATAAAAAATGAGTAACAAAAAGAATCACAACAAAGCTTGAGGCATACCCTCGTACTAAGTCAATAAGTAGAGGTTGCAGTTCTTCATCTCTGATCCTGTGCATCCTGTTTGAAATGGAGTTGATAGATCTAACAATGACACTGATTTCAGTCTGCAGTTTTCTTACTGAAATTTGAGTCATTTCAATCTTAGAGGATTCTGCTCCACTATCGCTCAAAGCTTTTAGCTGTTTGTATCTCTTTTCATAGATGATTCGAAGTTTTTCTTCCTCCTAGAAATCACCTAGAAAATTTAATAATGATATCCATAAAGAGGATGATGAAGAAACAAAGAATGCCTTTGCTAACTGTTAGCTGAACGTTTTAAACTATCCGATGTGTAAATAAGATTCACTAAAAACAAGTGATTATTGGCTTCCAAATTTGCCATCGATTCAGATTAGTGTATGCAACTCTGCTAAAGGTTTCATAAAATGTTTTGATGTTGATACATCAAGACTAGTGATCTAGTTAAATGATTGAAAGGCATTATTAAATGTACAAGCATTTTCCATGAACAAGCTAAATAGGACATGTTTAGAAAATAATTACTCAAATAACTAACACAGTGCCAATATTTGGGAAAATTTTGACACAGCTCTTACAATGTAAGATACATAAAGTCATCTAAATGTCAATAGAAACAAGATAGCTTTCCAAATGTACTGAATGTGAATCAAAAGAAGTCAGCCTAGGAATTTCCAAAAGGGAATAAAAATCAACAAAGTCTGACATAAACATCCACCGTTACCACACATGTTTTGTTTTTCTTATAGTGAAGGTACCTTAGTAGAGATTAGAAATATCAATAGTGACAACATGATTATGCAAATCTCTCCAAAGAATGCAGTTATTGCAGTGGGCTCCTTTTCTAGCTCAACTTGAGGCACTCAAGGTGACTACTGATTAGGGCATCTCTTTATCAAGTTGTATTAGCTAGTGAAAAAAGGATTTCTTCTTGCTAACATTCCATGTAAATTCTCCTTTTATACATTACACCTTTCATTTCCCTGTTACATCTTGCATATTTGAGCAAGCATATTTCAATGCAATGGTTGGCGATTGTCACCTTGCTCACTTTAAATTCTATGGCTTTGCCAAATTTCAGTACATGATAAGTAAATACTAGTGCCTTGTATCTTATGTTGGCATTTCTTATCAACATTCATCTTATATTAGTTGTTTAAGAGGTGGGTGATAATATATTTTCCTTGTAAGTGAAAATATCAAAGCTATTTTTGACTTAATTGAAATTTATATTAGTTGTTTAAAAGGTGACTGATAATATATTTTCCTTGTAAGTGAAAATATCAAAGCTATTAATGAATTAATTAGAATGATAACATTTTCAACTCAAGTTGTTTTCTCAATTTTGATGATTGTTGGTCTCCTCATAATTTAGTCCCAACGTAGTGTAGGATTGGTTAAAGGAAGGAAATTTTCATTTTACCTCTTGGAATCAATCTCCTTTTTCAAAATGCACTCAAAGTTTCCAAATTATCAAATTATACCCTTTTTTTTTCAAACACTTATCACTTTATAACCAAATCATCAATATCAATTCCAAGCCCATATGATAAATGGTTTAGGTTATGTTACACTTAGAAAGTGAGCATAAATATTTATTTGAACCAAAATATGAATCTTAATTTTACTAAGCTAAGTTGTCGTACATGGAATTCAACAAAGGGATAAGATTCATGAAATTGACTCTAAATAGTTGGGACAATATATGTTGATAATGATGATAAGTTTACCCCTTAGCCATCAATATTGTTACTTCATCTAGTGGAATAATTACGTGCCAAGTTTACAACTCCAATGGAAGAATATCACATGTTTGCTACATGACTATTCTAGTAAGGCACTAAGCATATAAATGGTTGGAAGGGGTTTAAATGATGAGAATGAAAACTTAAGTGTGGCATTTTAATGATTGTGAAATTCTAAGGTCATTTTGAAGGAGTAACTGAATTAAATGGAATTTTTGCCAAGAAAAATCTAGTCTATAGAGCATCAAAGTATTCTGCTCACAATAAACTTCTTGTGTTCTTGCAAATTGGTGAAGTTTTTGCTTATTCGCTCAAATAAAAGATTGCTTAATACAAAATTCAATGACTGTACTGAGTTGAGCTAATCTACTTTTCCCTTGGGAAATCTTTTCCTAAAAGAAGCTTTTCCAGTGTACCTTTATTTCCTTATAAAGTTTTCCCTCCAATAGATATAGCTTCTCGAGAGTAGATGAAAGGTTCCTTGAATTTATGATAACATCACCAGCAAGATTGTTTTTCCCTGCTTTTCCTTTCATTGAACTTGTATTTGCATCTTGCAGTGGCTTAAAAGAAAGTGAAGATGTCAAAAAAGGAACAGCTGTCTGATCCAAAATTCTGGATGAAATATCTGCAAAAAAAAAAATAATTCTAGATTATGAATTTTTACCGAGTATCATGCTGCATGTTATAATAGTTTGTACACGGAGAGACCCATATGCCCATTTTTTTAATTATGAAGCTCATGATAAAGTAGGAATACAAGATTTTTAGAACACAAAATGAAGAAAGAGTCATTTAGTGATGGAAAACTTAGTTAAGATAGTTAATCATTAAGAACTTAACTCTTAGAAATAGAAAACCATCCCAACCGAAAAGCCAGGAAGCTCCTTGCCATAGAGTTACCAAAGATACTAGATTTGATTATTGAAAAGGCTAATCCTATTCGAAGGATTTTGAGGTGTATGACAGTCCAATACATTGTTGTTCAACTAGTCAATATGGATTGTCCGAGTTAAATCAGTATCCACTATCCACAAAGGTTGATTCAATCTTTCTTGAGAAATTAGTCATCTCTTATAAATCAATGGTTAGGTTTAAAGAGAGTAGAGTCTCAAAGAAATTACTAACTACACTAGAAAATAGATTAACTTGATTAAAAACTTATCAAAGTATGAATGAAGAGGATATAATAGATTGAAATTAGCCAAATAAGATCAATTTTACTAAATTTTTAAATATTTTCTATGTGTGTTGGATCTCCGTAATCAATTGCGTGAAATTAAATGCGGTAAATTAAACACTTACAATGAGTTTCGTAGGTCGATTTCTTTGAGTTGCCGCCGGTGGATGAATCAGGGAGAGATCTCTCAATCCCTTGCTCGTCGTCTGAAGGATGATTACAAAAGCGAACCACCCTTACAATTCCACGAACCAAGATCTGACCACGCCTTGGATTCTCGAGATCTCCGATTCTTGTTTCTCTGACAGTGTTTCCTCACTAGAATTGCAAATAATCGCGCTCCTCTTCCTTTCACTTGGACACATATATAGAGAAAGAACGCTAACTGCCCACGTTGGCAGTTACCATGCTTACACATGTGCAGGCGATTTCCATGCCTACACAATGTGCAGGCGGGAACGGTTTACATCTCCCACTCGTCCAAGTTATGCCATATAGGCAAATAGTCACATACACCAATAAGAGGTATTTAGCCACATAGATTAAATAAAATCGGAGTCCATAGTCACAAAGACTAAAAATAACATAGATCAATAGTTACAAAGACTAGATAGAACATCTAATTCATATTAGGAAAATAGTTCGTGCTACAGCAAGTACACTGAGCATTCAATTGCTAAAAAAATTGTCACACCTTATATAGCTGCTCATAGAGCGATTAATACTAAGAAAAGTTGCTAAGCCTAACTTAGTTGTTTCACAAGTGGTACATACTCACTCTCATAATAACGTATAGTCTTTCTTCTGGTGGCACATAGCTTTCATCCAAGAAACATCCAATCTCCCAATGACACACAGTCATTCTCTTAGAGATTTTCATGTTATGTTATTTACCCAAATTAAATTATCTTTATTTACATCAATATGGACATCTCTAATTCTTTATAATGACCACTATGTCAAAAGCATATTCCATATTCAATATTCATAATTATTTCACATAACAGAAATGGGTCGACTGGTGAATAACATCAAAAGATGTAAATCTATTTAATTTTCCTTTTTGGCTAGAATTCATTC
>JBAMHZ010000117.1:1636259-1654413 GCA_037177395.1 Alpinia galanga
CGCAACCCATGCGGGTTGATCTTTTTAGGCCCGCGGCGGACTTGGGTTGATAAATTTCAACCCAACCCGCTTAAATTCTTTGGCGGGGCGGGCCAACCCGACGGGCCTAACCCAAACTGACAGCTCTACTTCGCTCGCCCTTTCCTATATTTCTAATAAAAAAAGTTTTACTTAATAAAATCATTAAGTTAGATTAAATTGAGTCTAAAATAAATTAAATTACTAAATATAGTTATTCTTGATATAGTTTAACTTGATAATAACTATCGACATAATTATTATAAAATAACAAATATTATTTTTTATTAATTTAATTTAAAAATATTTAAACTTATTTCCAAATCAAAATGACTTAACTACTTTTACCATAGTTAGGATCCCGGTAAAAAATTTCAAATAAAAATATTTTATTTATAGTAATTTTAATAAATTGAAGCAATTGAATTACCAAAGCTAAGGGTCTCCTCATCTTGATCTCAATATGAAAGGGAGTAAATCATGATCGATCTTTGAGTGTACGATGATAACGAAATGGATTTAGAACAAGTTTAAATAAATTTGAGACTCACCTCCTTAAAAAAATCAAACTCGAGATCCATCCTACCTCGCTTCTTTTTTTGGCTCCGCTCTAAAACCTGGTGGGTCCATTCTGAGTTGGACCCATAAACCCATTAAGTATATATTTTTTAATTCTAAACTTTTATACAATAAAAATATTTAAAAATTAATACATTCATCAAAATTGTACCTTAATACTATTAAATCTAAATAACAAATTACTTAATAACAAAAAAAAATATTTATTATGAATCATAACCTAATAATTTATGTCATTCTTAAAAGAAATAAAAATTCACAAATTCATAATAAACAAAAAATCACATTTATAAATTTTCATAATATATTACTTCAATTATCAATAATATCTTCTTCGCGATTATCTTTTCCCTCGCATCGATGGACAATCTAAAAAATTACTAACAATTACAATTATCAATGGCCTCAATTATTGTGTCTACCTTTTAGCAGCACACAATACGGACAAAACAATTTAGATAAGAAGAGATGAAAAATTGATTTGATTGAAGCATCAGGAGAATAAAGTCACGACCTTAATTTTAGAGTTAAGGATTTAATTTAAGCAAATAATATTATTTATATTTGATATAATTATACATTTAAATAAATTATTGATTTAATATACATATGACTCGTATCAGAGTTTAAATACGATAAAAAAAATACCCCAATTAATATTTCCAATCAACAGTGAAGAAAAATACTTAGCAAGGGACGTAACTGCTCCAAGCTGCAACTTATGATAATTATGTCTTATAATAAAAATAGAATAATAAATATATTTTCGGCACTACGCTTTTGACAATTCCAATAAAAAAACAACACATTTTTTAAAATATTTTTATCCAATTTAATATTGTAAAGTATAAAAGATATTTTATTGAAAATAATAATTTAATAAAAAAATTTAAGATATAAATAATTAAATTTATTCTTAAAAAAAATATGGAACTGCCACGTTAGTAGTTCCTTATGGCTACTCCTATATATAAAAAGGATAAATTAAAAATTTAGAATGATCAATATAAAAATATAGAATCATCTCGTAGTCTGAACAATAAAATCTAGAAATCTCTCTGACCTGTTTAACTTTTAACGTAGCTGCACTGGCCGAGCCCTGGGACTAACAATTAAATTTATCTAAGTTTCATCTGAACGGATGCTGTAATGTCATAAATCTGTCGGAAATCCGCTTCCTTTCCACCTTGTAATTCTCCGCCGCCGCCGATGCCGACGCCAACGACGACGACGTCGTGGCCTTTGCTGGCGAAGGCACACAGCCCGGCTCTTCTTAAGCAGCGTCCTTACCTGGTTCGACATCGTTGCTATGTCTGCTTGATCAGCGTGACGTCGTACGGATGCGTTGTCGATTTTATCAATTAAGCTTGTTAGTTTGGAGATCATACTGACATGTTTTTGGATGTTCGTGAGTTAAGCTGCAAAATGAATTTAGTGATGTTGTGAAACTTCTGCTCCAGGGTTTTAAGATCTTTCGGAACGAGGAGAAGACGATGGGGACGAGACAAGTTTACGAGGAGAAGCTCCGGGCTGGCAATCTTCAACATGACCCGACGATGAATCTTAGCTTGGGTTCTGCTCGTTGCCCTCGTTGTCTCTCCCTCATAAACCCTAATCCGGTGATCCGGTCAGTTCCCAATCACCTCTTCTTCTCCAGTCTCAAATTTTCGTTGTTTCTTCTGTTAGTGAAGTGATCTACTTCTATGCAATCTTGCTTCTTCCCTTTTTTTTTTTTTTGGCCCCAAAAATTGCATCTTAATTTCGCTCCTCCAATTATTGAAGCTTTATGCTATTTTTTTTTCCCGCTGGCTCGGTTGGTAAGTGCACAGGATAACTTAAGTGAGCAGGTAATTTTCAGGGAGATTATAACTCTGGACCATCGACCCTCCTTTGCATTTGCCACATCTGAATTTCTGATTTAACCCGGGCAACTGAGGGGGCTGAGGGGCCACTAATGTGGCAGTTCCTTTTTTTTTTTTCTTTTCTTTTTTATATATGTTACTTACGAAACTGGCAGGAAAAAGGCAAATGGGCCATCACTAATGTTTTGCATGATGCTGCTGGCCTGGTATAAATGATGATTTTTAGATATATGGCATTCCTGTAAACTTGGATGTTATGCTAATTACTCAAAAAATGGCTTGTATTTAGCTTGTTTTATTGTTTGGTTCTTATGTTAACTGTCTTTGCTGGAAAGGCTGATTCAGGGGCTGGCGGATTGCTTAGTGCTGTTCATAGTATGAATTCAGGTAATAATTTTAGTTCCGTCGAAGTTTAATTGGTCTTTTGGATAATTTAACCATGGAGATTGTCCTGAAAGAAGTGAATGCGGGTTTATCTGTTAGGTATTCCATTTATTCAGCAGCATGTCAAAGGTCCCAAATGGCTGCAATTCTCAGTTGGGGTAATGGTTTCTATTATTTTGTTGGAATCACTGTCTTTCTTGTTTGGTAAAGTTTATATAATACGAACTTGTTTTTTGAATAGCTAAAGATTAGATGATATCTACTGTGGTATAATCTGATTTAGTTTTACCATTTATCTTATGGGCATTCACTAAACTTTCTCTATGAAAAATAAGACCTTGGAATGTCAGTTGTCAATTTACTTTTCCATTGCCAACAAATGGTGGTGCAAGTTGGGCATCCATTAGTATTCAATTAAAGCAAAACCAAGTTATTATTATTACTTTTTGGTGTAATAAAAGGTCAAATTATTATATTTGGCTGGTTTAAATTTTTTAAGTGAATTGAGGATTAACCATTCCTTTGCTGAATATTAATTCGAGGAACTGATAGAGAATGCAATGAAAAACATATAGATCTCTGGCTGAATAAACTTTGTATTGGTGCTAGATTATTGTTTTTCATATAATCATCCTAGATAAGATAGTTCACTTTCTCCTTCCTCTATGTTAAGAGTTTTCAACTTTTACTTAACATATGGTATTTTTAATACATAATGATTGTCATACTAATACCAATTCATATATTTGTTTTATTTAAATTCCTTTTAAAACATGTTTGGAATGTACTTTACTTGAATATACTCTCAACTACCTTGTAGAAGTGGCATTTGATAATATTCTATCTCCAAAGTTTAAGTAATAACATTTTTCTTCTTTAATTTTTTTTCTCATTGTTAGTTGACATTTCTTTCCCTCCAGATTACTTTACTGCTGTTGTATTCAGGAGCTAGTGGTGCACTTGGAGGTAAAGAGCATATGTGCTTATATTCTCCTTTATTCTTAATATCTTGATGTTCTTTCTATAAGTGAAGCTTGTTCGCAAATATACTAAGTTGTGTGTGTCGAACAACAATTATCCAAGATAAGGAATTAGCCAATGCAAAATACTATTTAATACTTTCTCCTACTAATTATCGCGCTTGTCTGTGGTAGTTAAAGAGTTATTTTATCAGGTTACACTTATCTACAGAATTTCATCTGAGAAAAAAAAATAATCTATCCAAATTATAAGGCACCCACCATAGGAATTGCAGACTATGAATATTAATGTTCATGATTACAGCATGACTTTACTGTACTTTTGCAGTTTGCAAAGCCTTTATAATTTTTGCTTTCTACTTTATGGTATATAAGAGGCTTGTGATTTCTCTACCATGCTTGGGGCTATTGACAACTAAGTAGCAGTAGTCTAATTCTGGGTTAGTTGAAACTGAGTTTTGAGGAGGTTACATTAAATGGAAGGATTTTCTTTTCTTTCTTTTTCTCTGAAGTTCAGATGTCGACAATGGCATTGTTTTTGGTTGCTTGAAATGCGAGAAAAAAGTTATGGTGGTATAAGACTAAATAAGTGTTGAATGGTTGGAGGACATTGGGAGAGTAAAGAAAATGACAATTAGTATTATGGTGTTCAATTAAATAACATGGTATTATTATTGATGTAGTGTTGTCCAAACTCAATTGAGGACTGTGATTTATATAGCTGACCTAAATAGCTGGGTAATATGGTTGCTTATTGTACTTTTGGTATTGAATTTTAGCTTCAAATTCTGAAACTCTGGTTCACTTTTATTTTCTTAAATAAAATTTGAATTGATTGAAGATTACTCATTCACTATGAATCATATTCCAGTTCAAGTGAGTGCAGACTAAATACTTGTTATGCTAAATTCAGTTAAACTTTTTTGGGATTCTCACTCATAATGCAAAGCCCAATAGTCTATTGACATGGGAAGAAGAGCCCAACATAATATTCTTCTCAACTTATCAGCACTTGGATCGATAACCAACACTTATATTGATCACTTGCAAACTTTAGAAATAACCATGTCACACACTTAGATTCACACCCATGTTGGATACTCATGCACAAGTCCAAGTGATATAGAGCTCTGACATTTTTCACCATGACGAGCCTTATTGTGCGTCTAAGCTAATACAGTGCGAGAGACTTGCAAATGGACCCTTTGATCTATGAAACAGCCATGGATGTATGTACCTTTTAACATGTTTCCTATAGAACTGCCATGTCTGTTATGGTTGCTTAAGAATATCAAGACCGTTAAGGGGACTTTGTGGCGAGTTGTTTAATTTAGATAAATGCCCTAGCTACTTATCAGCCAATCGCTGAATACTGTTCTGTATTCAATAAAAATACTATGATTTGGCATAAAAAGTGCTGTTGTGAAAAGCATGGGCATGTAATTTAAGTTAGCCTGCAGGTATGTGAAAGTATATATGCTCATTTAATACTTGCATTGGTTTACTTCATTAATACTTGATTTACTTGGATGTATAGATAGGAAGTGAAAGGGGAGCTGGAAGGAAAGGGTCATAACATTACACATGGAGTATAGACCACCCATTTATATATTGTTTTTATTGCTTTCTATTACTTTTTCCATTGCCATCTTAGTTATCCATGCAAGGAAAGCCACTTTAAATGTATGGTAGGGTTGAAAAAAAATGTTATTGCGCATGCTATCCCCCCTCAGGAGATATATGTCATCCACACAGAAAAATGTGCAAGGCTAACTATAATACTAATGGAGATATAAATTGAAAGGAAAGATTTGCATATGATGTGCATTGGTTAAGAAAAAGCTTAATTGATGTGGTGGGTTTTAGAAGAAAAAACATCTAGTTATATTGATGAAGTGAGAGGTATTTGGTGTTTAACAAATCATTTTCTTTAGAATATAACAATCATATAGCATCAGTAGTAGATGAATCTGTCTCATGTATGTTATTTGCAATTGATATTATACTAATGGCAAATAGTGTAATACAAATGAGTAATTTTAGATAGTGAATATCTTTAGTTAAGTAGGACTATATATGAATATACAGAATACTCTCATTAATATAAAAAGAAGCAAAAGAATTAGATAGGATAGATAAATATAAGATTTTTATATTTCTTGATTCTATTATCCAATAAGGTATGAGAATATCATTAATTGACCAAAAACATTATTAATAGGCTAAATATCGATGGTTTAAATGGTAAGGAGCTCTTAGAGCCTTTTGATCAACTATGATCTTCAGGATAAAAAAACATTATAGGGTTATGGGAGAACCCATCATACTTTATGGTTCAAAATGTGGTATAGTCAGGAAAAATTGAGGTAGTTTAGCTATGATAAAAAAATTTGAGATTGATGTGTGAGATTGATTGAAAACATAAAAATATTACTATTAATGATCAATTCAGTATTATTATAATACATGATTACACGAGGGGAAATATATCAATATGATACACGCATTAAAATAATAGTTTAGACAAATTAAATTTATTAAAGATAAAGGTGTGAAGGATAGAAAGACAGCAAAACTTATCTATTGTAATTGATGCTGAGATATAACCTAAAATTCAGTGAAAGGTAAGATCCATGTATGAATCTCAAATAATTGGAACTGATATGTTTTTTTGTTATTACTCGAAGCTTTTGCACATTCTGCATGCAGGTAACATGGTTGCCCTCTCTTCAAAATGGTCTAAGAATCATAATTTCTTATAGTTCCAAATGGTCTAAAAACCCATAAGATACAATGCCTCCTTTTTTCTTACTAAAACAGCTTATATCACAAGAGAGTTTTGTGATTCTTATTAGACACAATCTAGTGAAAATAGTACTAATGAAGCTTTGCTTTCTTCTTTTTTTCTTCATACATCTTGTGCTAACTTCTCATTTCATAAACAGCTTACCTGCTTCCAGCTTTCACTCAACTGTGTGTCGTCGCCTCATATTATGCAATATCCCGAGCAACTAATCATGTCGAAGGATCTCATTTATCCCAATCTTCAACAAAAACTTAGTTTATCCTTTCCGGAGTATCATACACAAGCGATTCTAGTAATTGATTGCACTTGCAACTCTTTTATATTGTGCCCATGAAACGATCCAGTGTCATATATTGTTGTGTCAATTTTGTTGTTTATTGATACTGGACGGAATAGTTCCGCTGGTCGAATTGAGAATTAGTCGTAATTGCCTTCTAAAATGAAATGAAACGTGCCAACAAATGAATTCTTTTCTTTTCTTTTTTGCTGATTTTAATTATGTTTACTCTTCCATATTTCAACTTTTCTCCAGTTTATCTTGCGCAGCATAAATTCTTTAGCTTTTTTATTTTTTAATAAAATATTATGTAACGCTTCGTCAAATTAAATATCAAGCAAAAAATGAAGCGTATTAATCAAAGCAAGAAGAATAATCTCCTACATAATTTTTATGAGAGTATTCATAAGTACTATTATTATTCACCATTCGATCGAGTGAACACTATAATCTAATTCCTAAATCCTAAGGGATCAGATGGTAAATAATGATCGTGCTCATAGGTGTTTATATAAGAATTGTATACGAGATTATTCCTAATCAAAGCAAATGATTAAACAACTTTAATCCATCAATAGGGCAAAATAAAATTTTCACCACCTTTGTTTATTTCAATTGTGCACCTTAAAATTTGCAATACTTTATATATATATATTTATTTCAAAAGAAGGAGATATTTCAAGAGGTCTTTTTTTTTTTTTTGAAAAAAATATGTTCATGTTTATATTATTAAACTTAAAAAATTATCAAGGTGGGAATAATTAACTTTTGTAAAATATGAAAACAACGATCAATATGGTCGGTTGAGATCTGACGGTCCATCGGACTTTGAAGCACGGATCGTAAAGCTGCGGATCCCAAACACGGCTAGCTCAGCGAAGCGTGAAAATGAACGTCCATGATTGTGCTAACGAATCCAACGACCACGAGGATTCATCACTCTCTTTAAATACCGATCGCTCTGAGTGCACAGAAACCCTAGCGGAAGGTTCAGAACATCTTCTCGCGAGCCATGGGTGAGCCGCATTTCTCTCTCCCTTCTCCTTTGTTCATTCGATTTCCGAGGTTTCATCTTGTTTGCTTGTCCGGTTGTTGCTTTTGTGTGTGTGTGTGAGTGATTTTAGTGTTTGATTCTGTGGATTGAATTTCAGGGGCTTACAAATACGTATCGGAGCTTTGGAGGAAGAAGCAATCGGATGTGATGCGTTTCCTGCAGCGGGTTCGCTGCTGGGAATACCGGCAGCTTCCGTCCATCGTCCGCGTCACCAGGCCGACGCGCCCCGACAAGGCTCGGCGTCTTGGTTACAAGGCAAAGCAGGTTACGATCCATTAGCGATTTCCGCTATTTCTGTTCTTTACCAACATTTTAATGCCTTTTTCTTGCTTTTATTTTATGTTTTTCGTGCGCACGAGTCTTTGACTGTTTGAATCTTCATGGATCTCATTGTTGTGTGCTCATTTCCATAACTTCTCACTTCCTTTGCCCTGACGCCTGCCATGCTATAACACGGTATCCATTTGGATGTAAAATGCATTACTTTATCAGTAGATTGTAGCTATTTGTTCTTTCAAACGTATTGATTCCTGACGGTTTAAAGGTATATGATGCGGTTGGAGATCGGCCCTTTTCGGCCTCTGGCAGGGAGAGCTGGGTCGTCTGGCCACCGAAGTCCTATCCAAAATAACATGGGTCAGAGGGTGCTGGTGCTCTGCCAATGCCCCTCCGATATCTAAGCTAGATAGGAGAAGAAGAAGAGTGGAGTGTAGTAGTATGAAAAGATTCAGATTGCAAATCTTTCATTATCCCTTTGTTACCTGTCTTTATCTCTTTTTGTAGAGTTAGCTCCTTACTACAATTAATGAGCATTATGCCGACAGTGCCTCCCCATGCCTCTTCATGGTATGCCTCCCCTACTGCTTGTACTCTTTCAGGATGTGCTATCCTGCCCACGTCGTTGTCAGTAACCTTGTACTTGTTGGCTATCATTTGGGGAGGCTTTCCCCTACTGTCATAAATGCTCATCTAGTGGTCCACTTCTCCCAAAGCTTTGGCAAGGTTTTCCTTCACGTTCACATATGTCAGGTGGTACCCACCTATGTCTGCTTATTTTGTGCTCCTTGACCTCAACTCCTTGGACCCCTAACTCTTGAGCTCCAAGCGCACACTCCCAGGCTTCCGAGCTACCTCTGACTCTCGAGCTCCCCTTGAATCTCATGAGTTCTCAGTCGCACGAGCCCTACTCGGGCTCCTAAGGACGTGAGGTCTTGAATATTTTGCAACTCGAGCTCTGAGCACTCGACCTCCATGGACTCGAGCTCCTTTTGGGTCCCATGGGACCCATTCCTCTCTCCCTATCTTAATTTTTCATGTCCACAAGTATCTAGCCAAGGCCAGGTTCTAGCGGTATCATTAGCAACCCTTAAAATAGTCAAACAATTTTGATAAGTTTGACTTTAGCCTTACTACTTAGCTACCTTGAATTGGACCATATCTTTGCCCTACACTTTTCCATTCAGGGATATCATACTTATCTACATCGTTTTGCTGACGAAAATGAGGGCTCACGAACTGTCTCGGTTATACAACTTCTCTTCACTTCCTCACTCTATAGTTGGATCGAGGGCTTATGAATCGTCTTGACTGAGCTGAATGAAATACTTCACTTCAAACATCCTTTCGTATGATAAAATCTGAGCTGAATCAAGAGCTTACAAATCGCCTAGGTTAGATTGAATGAAACACTTCTTTGGACTCTTTCATATGATAAAACTCGAGTTAGACCGAGGGTTTACGAATTGTCTTGGCTGAGCTGAATGAAATACTTCACTCCAAACAACCTTTCGTATGATCAAATTTGAGCCGAGCCAAAGACTTATGAATTGCCTCAGTTGGACTTAATAAAATAGTTCACTCCAAACATTTCATTCTTGTGTGCTTTCCTTGCTCAAAGGGCCTCCCCTTGCTCCGGTGGATTAGATGAGGGCCGGTTGGCCCTCCCACTTCCTTGGGCCAATGCATCCTCCTCGGCTTTCTATATTATTGCGGCCAATTGGCCGGAAATAGTGTTATGGGGGTCTCCTCCGAAGCGGAGGCCGAAGAAGTCAAAGAATGAACCTCGTAAGATTGCATAGTCTATGTCTCAATCAAGGTTCTCATAGACGGTGTCAAATGATGTGGTTGGAGATTGACTTTCTTTGGCCGTTCTAGCAAGGATAACAGTTCATTTGGCTGCATCGAAGTTTCATCCAAAATAATATGGGTCAGAGGGTGTCGGTGCTTTGACAATGCCCCTCTGATATCTAAGTCGGATAGGAGAAGAAGAAGAGTGGAGTGCAATAGTATGAAAAGATTCAGATTGCAAATCTTTCATTATCCCTTTGTTACCTGCCTTTATCTCCTTTTGTAGAGTTGGCTCCTTACCGCAATTAATGTGTTATGCCGGTAGCACCTCTCCATGCCTCTTCGTGGTATGCCTCCCCTATTGCCTGTACCCTTCTAGGATGTGCCACCTTGCCCATGTTGTTGTTAGCATTTTTGTATTTGTTGGTTGTTATTTGGGGATGCTTTCCCCTACTATCATAAATGCCCATCTAGTGGTGTGCTTTTTCCTATGCTTCGGCAAGGTTTTCCTTCACGTTTGCACGTGTTAGTTCGGTACTCGCCCGTGTTTGCTTATTCCGTACTCTTTGACCTCGACTCCTCGGACCCCCAACTCTTGAGCTCCAAGTGCACGCATCTGATCTTTTCTCTTCATGAGCTCTCTCTAACTCCCGAGCTTCCTTTGGGTCATGGGCCCTCCTCAGGCTCTCAACGACGTGAGGTCCTGAATGCTCCGTAATTCGAGCTCTAAGCACTTGACCTCCATGGACCTGAGCTCCTTTTGGGCTCCATGGAATACGTGGTCATATTCTAACAGTATCAGTATATTTGCAGGCTCTTAATGGTTTGTTTGTACAATGATTAAGACATTCCTTCCTCGGCTGTAGTTGCAAGTCCTAGAACTATTAGCTCTAGTCTAGGAATTCCCTTAACTATCTTGCATTCTATACGATGCTTCTTCCTCTGTAACTCAATGAAATTAGAGTGGACTATGAATGAGTTCAGTTGTCTAAGAAGAAATTACTACATCGTATTGTTTTCTTCTTGTCAGTGTCATTCGTTCTTAACTTTGATATATGCCGGCGACCCTTAAATGAGACATGAGGTTCTATATTTGGTTCATATTTCATTTTTCTTGTGTTTTTTTTTTCATGCTTATAGTGTTTGCTTTCTGGATTCAGGGTTATGTCATTTATCGTGTCCGTGTGAGACGCGGTGGCAGGAAGAGACCAGTTCCTAAAGGTATTGTCTATGGGAAACCAAAAAATCAGGGTATCACTCAGCTTAAATTCCAAAGAAACAAGAGGTCGGTAGCTGAGGAGAGAGCAGGCCGGAAGTTGGGAGGCCTCAGGGTGCTAAACTCCTACTGGGTTAATGAGGTCTGATGAATTTTGTTGTTGGACAGTTTTGCTTCTGAGTGATCCTGGTATTTCAGACAGTCATCGATCTCTATAACTTGTACTCTTTATGTCACACAGGATTCGACCTACAAGTATTATGAGGTTATACTTGTCGATGCAGCTCACACTATGATCCGCAATGACCCCAGGATCAACTGGATCTGCAAGGGTGTTCATAAACACCGTGAGCTTCGCGGGCTCACTTCGGCCGGTAAGAAGTACCGTGGTCTTCGCGGTAAAGGTCATCGACATCACAAGGCCAGGCCATCGCGCAGGGCCACCTGGAAGCGGAATCAGACACTATCTCTACGACGTTACCGTTGAATGTTCAGGCACAGTTAATCCAATCCGAATCGTGATTCTGTTTCTACTCTAATTTAGGTGTTTTTTTTTTTTTTTTGGTATTTGAAGAATTTGTCCACCCAAAAAGCCCCATGAACATAGAATTTAGCTGACCACTTGATCTGGTCATCGTCCCTTACTCATCCCCCTTTAAATTAATTCTCTGGAGAAGTTAGCGGAGGAACCAATATTCTATTTTCACAATGCTTTTGTCCAAAATAATCTCTCATTCTCGTTTTAAAACCCACTTTTGAAAAAGAAAGAAAGAAGAAAAATTCAGCTTATTTAAATTCTGTTAATTTAAAGAGTTGGATCATCGATTCATCGCGACCGTGTCCCCTTGATGCGCAGCGCCCGTTAATGGTAAGTGCAGTCTAAGTTCTTGTAGCTGTCGGACAAAGCAGATGACGCAAGTAAATGCATTATGTCAGTGCAATGACAGATCAACTCACCGGTTAATTGCATCGAGTGAAAGCGGGTCACACCACATATGAGATGCACTGCCACTAATAACATTCATGTTGACAGCAATTCTGAAATGAAAATTAAATACGAATCATGAATCGACAAGAATTCGTTAATAGCAACAGTATATCACGTGCAATGATAGATCAACTCACCTGTTAAGTGAATGCGGTATCAAACGGCATTTGAGAGACACTAACTGCAAATAAAATTCATGCGACAAATGGAAATTAAAATACAAATCATGCGTCAATCAATGACCACAGTGTATCACGTCAGAAATAAGTTTTAGGTCAAGATTACAATCTACCTACAGGAGATTCATGCATATGGTCACAACATTTAGTGGAGTAGCACCCATTTGCGCTAGTTACAAGGTTCATTCATACTACAAACAGTCCAAAAGATCGCACTAAAACCTAGAATCAAAGAAACCATGGTCTAGTTGACAATACAACTAAGTTTTAATAGGAGAAGCCTTGGGCAGATGCTGTGCATCACCACTGTTACCCGAAGGGACATCCTTGGGGGCAGCAGAGACCGAATCCTCCTGAATACTATTCCCTGCTGGATCCCCTTGGTCGTCTTTATCCGCAGGCAAATTTTTTGAGTCAGCTGGCTTATCAGCTTCAGTTGCTGTTTCTGCATCATTATCCCCCAAATTAGCAGCAGTTTTCTCTTGATCGTTTCCGTTGGTTTCTAAGGTTGAATTTGGCTCACCTGCACCCTCATTTACAACTTTCACAGAAGTATCCTCATTCACTGCAATCTCTTCGGTAGCAATAACCTCATTTACTTCAGTCCCAGTTGTTAAAGCTTCACCGTTAACCTTGTTTTCATTCACTGCAATCTCTTCGGTAGCAGCAGTTTTCTCTTGATCGTTTATGTTGGTTTCTAAGGTTGAATTTGGCTCACCTGCACCCTCATTTGCAACTTTCACAGAAGTATCCTCATTCGCTGCAATCTCTTCGGTAGCAATAACCTCATTTACTTCAGTCCCAGTTGTTAAAGCTTCACCATTAACCTTGTTTTCATTTTCAGCTTTGACCTTATTTTCATCTTCAGTATCCTGCATTTCCACATCAGTTGATGCTTTAGCTTCTCCTGTCACAGAATCCTCTTTTGCCTCTGAAGTGACATCAAATCCATCTTCATTATCCTTCTTGTCTTTTGTTGCTTTCTTTGAACTTGATTTCTTTTCTCGCTTTTTTGGCTTCTCATCTTCTGGGGTATCCACTGTCTTAGCTCTCTCCCTAATTCTTGCAGAACGCCTTGGAGTGTCACCTGCATATAAGTTTTTGATGGATGAACCAAGATTCATTTGTGCCGTATTCATATGCATGTATTTTGCATATTAGTGGAACTCTAACATGCATTAGGAAATACTCAGAAAGTGAATATACCAGTTCCCCAGTCAAATTCACTTGAAGGGGGGCCTCCAGGATGCGACTTCAAGTATTGCTGTAAGTGTCTCTTATTCTTAATCTCCTCACCAGTAGGCGATATGAAGACAATCTCATTCTTTCTTGGACTTGCATCCTCGTTCAGTAAGAACTGTCAGTTCCAAAAATGTATATATTACACTGTTGATGGATGTGAAATACAATAACTGTTTGCTATTTATCTTAAAGGCATATGCATACAAACAAATCAAATAAATATTTTTTAAAAAATGGGAAAATAATAACAGCATATTAGGTTTTCATCACTCTGAAAGGAAGCTATCTAAGGATAAAGAAGAATTGGACAATTGTCACGCAATCAGAAAGATAGAAGAATCTTCAGTGTCATTGCATATACAGAAAATTAGCACTCTCGGTGTCATAACGAAGATAGAACATAAAAGAACCATCTTAAGCTTTTTAAGATTCAGTACATGTTAGAAAGCTTCAGAGAGAAGGTATTAAGGCATGTATCCTGACCCTACATAGAATCTTTGTCAATTCTTTGTTTGGCTGTGACGAAACCTCCTTGCTCCAGAGGTTGTTGTCAAAGCTAAGTTTAGTACAAGAAATGTCGATTGCTTGGTGAACAAAAAAGAGCTAAATAAGTTTAAAGGGAAGTAGCAAAATGTTATCGGTTGGATTAAAGACCAAAACGCCTTTTTTCTTATAGAAAATATGAAATAACAACCCAGCAATATACCTTTCTGTAATTGCCTGAAAAAGTAATAAATCAAATAATAGTCAAGAGGCAAGGAGATGGCCATCATCCTCTAAGGAAATTAACATAGGCTCTGTTAATGCAGAATCTACGGCACTCCATTCATTGAGGATAGACTACCATAAATTTCCCAATAGAAAACACTGGCAAATATATTTCCAAACAAGTTTTCCAGCTCTGTGCAATCACAGCTGGCTTTTATATTCATCTTAAATAATATTAATCAAATATACAAACAAAATCAGTATGTTGCTAAAATATGTACATTTATTGCGATTATAATAAGTTGATACCAACATTGTATTTCAAAAATTAAGATCATAAACTGCAGAAATGAAGAGATAGATTCAGAGAGAACAAAAAAGAAAAAATATTTAGCACATGGAAAAACACAAATCTGCTAATAAGATATACACTCTATTTTGAGCATTTGAATGATACGTCAGGATGAGTTTATGGAGCTATTTCAAAAGTAATTGATAAATTAAAAAAACAAGCAATGCAACTATGCAACTGACCGACCTAATAGAGCCATGTGAGTGGAGCCAAAGGGATAAGGTGAATTCAAAAGATTAAAGAACAACCGGATCAATGTCGGTTGACAAAGAAAGGATTCAAGACCTGTATTGTCTCCCATTTCACTCCTATTTTATTTTTCAAATTAACCATTCATAAAAACACCAATTTTTTACATGGAGGATACCTATGAAGGGTTATCAACAAACTCAACAATGGCCCTAGAAATCTATCTTACAAGATTTTGACAGTTTGGCACCCATGCAGATGCAGTAAGATTATCCTTAGGTTCACCAACATTGAACAGAACCCAGCTTCAATTATCTCTAGTGTTATTAGAAAAGGCTTTGAACTCATATAAAAAATATAGACATAAATAATGCTAACAGCCCCACAAATTGTTGAAAAACACAAGAAAGAGGATACAAAGTACCTTGGATGCTTGGATTCAATTAATTGAAGGAAAAAAAATAAGAAAATATTAAATTGTACAAAAAGAGAGAAAGTAATGAGACCATTGTTTGATGGAACAAAGTACTAAAATGTAGCTAAGACAAACAAAATAGCCTCGTATATACCTTAGAGGATACAAAAATAAAATCACATTTAAATTTGTTTGTTGTTCTTGGCAAAGCGTAAAATCTTGTACTTTGCTAGATAATAAGCTAAAGAATTTAAAAATGAGAAGATTTTGTAAGATTTAAGGACAATAAGCTAATAAAATCCGATTCCATAAATTAGTAATTAAATACCTCTTAGAATTTTATATAACTAAAATCATCCTTTTAAAACCTTTTTCTTTTACAGAAAAATGAAGTAGAGTAAAATAAACAATGCAAGTGTTTTTCTACAACCATCAACTTGGAAGTTCACTTTCAACCCAAAGTTCCCAAAACATTTCCTTATGTGTCATATTTGTAAAGATCAAAACCTTGTGCCTAGTCAACAAAATTAAACTTCCAAAATTTAGCAGATGATAACTTATCGATGACTGATGTGTTGGGAGTATTGAGAATACAATCAAAGTCTCACATTGGTAAAACATGGAAAAAATCATATGCTTATAAGATAAAAAGATATCTCCATTGGTATGAGGCCTTTTAGGTATAACCCAAGAATAAAACCATGAGAGCTTAGGTCTAAAGTGTAATATTATACCATTGTGGAGATATGTAAATCTTATAGGCACCAACATCCTCGATGTTCATTTAGAAGAACATTTCTATTCTTGCTTTCCAATATGCAAATTCATCTAGTTCGTAGGGTGGTGGAACTCGAATGTCGTATCCGAATCTATCTTGAGGCTCCATTCTCTTGATAGATCCTCTAGCTTTTGCTCCCTTGACAGTTAGTCTGGTGAAGAGTGAACTACTCTGATACCAATTGTTGAGGACCTTAACGTTGCTAAGGGGGAAGAGGTAAATAGCATTTGTGACTCAATCAATCTCGTTCGTGTGCTCATCTACAAAACATTAATGCACATCGAAAAAACAAAGCATAAACAAGAATAAAGAACATAAGCATAAGCACAAAAAATCAATTTTTATGTGGTTCAAAACCTCCGGTTCTTACTCCATGGTTTAGCTCTCCTAGCGATAGTCCACTATCACTTTCTCCTTTTCAAAGACTTTCCGAAGAAGGAGAAACCTCTTACAATCTGTTCTTATATACCAAATACAATTAAATATAAAATATAAGAGAATACAAAGTAAAAATAACCTTACACAATGAACTCTTGCTTGCTTATTATTTAGTTGCTTTGAAATAGCTTGGAAGATATGGAATGCAGCAGCAAATCGCCTTTAAAGTCACCAAAAACTGGCACCTTGAAATCTCCATGAAACCCTCTTTTATAGGGTTTTCAATGGGCTGATTTCTACATACTAGTCGATTGGCCTTACCCTAGTTTACTAGTCATGAGACCATTGCACAATCGGTCGCGATATAATCCACATTGGATTATAGTGCATCAGTCGACTGCCCTACCAAAGCAGTGACTACCGACCATTCTGTGGCATTCCATAGTGCTACCAATCAACTGCTCTTTCCTAGCAATCGACTGCCAACCCTTCTATGCTTGGCCTAAGTAAGACTATTCGATTGATCATTCCATCAGTCGACTGTCCACCACACCAATCGACTAATAAACCCGTCAGTCGATTGGTCTCAATAAGTCAAGTTGGTAGTTGAGTTCTGAACTCAACAACTTCTCGAACAGTGACACTAGTCGACTGAAATAATTCATAGTCGACTGGTACACCTTAAAATTGAGATTTAACTAATCAAGTATGATTCTCTCATACTTGACACTTACCCTTAGTCTAGATCTAAACCTTCAAGTCACTTCCAACAACCTCGCACCTTTAGGATACCTCTGAGCCACATGACTCCTCACCCTTTGCGCTTGCCTTCAAGTGCTTCCTTCAACTTTGTCATGTTATTGAGTCTTCCTTTGCCAAGAGATCGTGCCTCCGGGACTTCACCATCAATAGTCACGCTTTTGGACTTTCCTTGTTAAGTCTCAATACTTAGACTTTTCTTTCTAAGTCTTTATACTTAGACTTTCCTTGCTAAGTCTCTATACTTGGACTTTCCTTTTCAAGTCTTCATACCTAGACTATTCTTGCTAATTCTCTATACTTGGATTTTCCTTATTCATTTTGTCAAATATCAAAATTTAACTCGAGTCTATCTCAAACTTAATCAATCATGACCTTAGGCTGATTGCACCAATAATAATTTGAATAGAGGAAAGATATTTTAGAAAACTATATAACTTTAAATGCATGACAATTTACTGAACAACGTAGCTCACGTTTTGTAATTCTCAATTTGTATGCTTAACTTTAAATACATATCTATTTTCTATTATAGCCCTCCTTAATTATCAGTAATCGATTATTATGTATCTAATTGACCACACTAGTCAATTTCTAAACTTTCTATTCTTGATTTGTGATCAGTAGTAGATTACACAATTTGACAATTAAACTTGTCGTCCGATTTATCATGGACTTGATTAGACCAACAATTGACTGATGCATTAGAATCAATCAATTATCATAATTTTAATACCTCATTTTTAATGCCTCAGTCCATATCTAAGGATATGGTTATGCTCAAGAGGATTTAAGGAGTATAATGAACTTAGTTTGAAGTATTTTTGAGATGCCTAAAACAAAAACACGTTAATAACTCTACAATGTCTAGAATTTGAACATGGTATGAACTAAGGAGTCCAAAGAACCTTTTGGTAGCGTTG
>JBAMHZ010000117.1:1661638-1679153 GCA_037177395.1 Alpinia galanga
TTTGTATTGGTGATAATCTTACAAAGATCAGTACTAAGTCTCTATTATGGTGTTGATTTTAATGTTAATTTTAGAGGTAATATTTATTTTGAAGATGATGCGACTATTACATACATACAAAAGGAGAAAGAAAAAATTAATTTAATTTAAATGGAAAGAGAAGATCTTATAAGATCAGTACCACTTTAGTGCTGATCTTTCAAGATCAACACCAAGGCTCCATGGTGTTGATCATGCATGGTGCTGATATTGAAAGATTAGCACTAAGTTTGTGTTGATTTTGATGTTAATTTTAGAGTTAATATTGATTTTAAAAATGATGCGATTATTACATGGATACAAAAGAAAAGAGAACAAATTAATTCAATTTAAGTGGAAAGAGAAGAAAAAAAAATTACATGTAAAAGAGAGAAAGAAGAAAAAAATCAATTTTGACATAAGAGTAAAATATAAATTTAGTGCACTCTTTGGTAATTTAGAAACCTTGATACACCTTTTAAAAAATAGCAAATTTTGAATGTGCCATTTGGTAAATTACCGATTATCCGGCAATTTTTTATGTTGTATATAAAAAATTATCTTAGATGATATATTTACCAAAGATGATTGATACACTTTGCTGCTTAAACGCTTATGAACACGAGACGAGAAAAAAAATACTTTCAGGTGAAAATCTGTTGTTCATTTTCTCTTATACACAAATTAATTTGTTCTTTAATGTCACTTTTCAACAATAATTTTTTGTTTAAATAATCTATCTCCCTCGAGAATATTGTCTTCATTTTATTCCATTTAGTTATTATTAGTTAAGTATTCATTTTGCTTTCTAATTGTAATTCCTCCTCTCCAAGTTCTATCTCTGCATTTGTATATTATAAATAAAAAAAAGTAGTGAAATCAAAATTATTTTAAAAAGATCTTTTTACGAATAAAAAAATTATCTAATTCATAAGTTGAATATTAGTTCATCCAATTTCAAATATAATATAATATTTGATTTATTGTCATATTCAATTTTATTTAACTCATAACAAGTATATGAAACCACTAAGATGGAACAAAACCTTAGGCTCTTGGAGAAGAACTTGGAACTACGTTCGACCTCAATAAAAATATTAATTGCATTTCTTAATTAAAAACCAACTAAAATTGACTTAAATATATTTACATGTGTTTTGATAAATTTTAAATATACAATATATAATTTTATTGTTGAATAAATTATATCCCTTAATAAATTATTATTAACATAAAAGTCAAAATGATCTTTATACTCCCAATAAATTAGATGTTAGATGGATAAAATGGATAAGCAAAATAAAATAAAAACATCGATGATCTATTAAGAGAATTAAAATTAAGGTGGGTCTAATTTCATCGTCATTTTCAAGTAAAAGTAATCGATTAATCAACATATTTTCATCCCAATTAAATTTTTTTTTTGAATGATATCTAATAAAATGTAATTAGATTTAGACCTTGCAATTTCAGGGGAAAATGCGAAAAAAATACATGTCATAGCGTGACGTGGCATGTGCCGAAGAACGATAACAAAATAATTCTGCCTCGAAATTTTCCTCCGCTTCCGGAACCGTCTAGGGTTTTTCTCTGCCACCTCCGGCTACCTGCTCCGACGCCGCCGCGCCCGTCTCTCCCTACTGTCTCTCGTTCGTTTTTTTTTCTCGCTTGGAAATGGCGAAGTCATGTAAAGGTCTGGCGATGGAGCTCGTCAAGTGCCTCAGCGAGTCTGACTGCGTTAAGGTGTGTAAAACTTCAAAATTTGATCTGAATTTTCCTCGCGTTGTTGAATAAAAATATAGTCTTTCTTTTGTTTTGACCAATCGGTCTTCTGAGGGAGGAAGGGGGTGGGATGGGTGGGGTGGGTGGGTTGGGAAGTATTACCAAAGCGTTAGAGATCAAGTACTTGAATCCTTAGGGAGAGGAATTTGACATTTATTTTCGGTTCTCGTAAAGCGTGTTAAGAAATGTAGCGCCTTTCTGGTTCGCAATGAATGATTTCGGAGGTAGAGTTCACTTTATCCCAGCGTTAATAATTGATGTATATGATATATAGCGCACTGCGAATTGGGGGGATGAAAGTTGGAACATGTTGTTGCCCCATGCAACTGGCTTTCTTCAATTCGATTGTCAGAACAATTTTCTTGCTCAAAATGAAAATAAATAGTTCATTTGTAGGATAGGGAAAGAGTTATTCCTGAATGTGTTCCTTTTTTGACTAATTTTAGTGGTAGAGGAGCTCCACCTTGCAGTTTATAGTCTGAAGATATCTTGACTAGATGATCAAATCACTTTTTTTTTTCCTCCGAGAGTAGGAAAAGGTTATGCTAGTTTTATTTTAGATTTAAGACAAATTTGATGTTGCAAAACTCATGCACCTAAGGTCTAGATATCCAATATCATATTCTTTTTATTACAATTTCAAAATGCATTACATTCTTGCTGCTTTTTATTGCCATTGCTAATCTATAAGAGATGTTTAGGGACCTAATTACCGTTAAGGAACTTTAGCCTTTAGAATTGCCCACAATGAATTGGTAAAGTTAGAGAAAATAAGGAGTTAATTTACTAGTAAGCATTATCAAAGATGAGAGGAATATTTTTTTGCAGATGTTGTATTGAACGAATGACAGGTAAAAGTGAAACCAAGGAAAATTCTTTTAATCAAATCCGAGTATTCATATAGGTATGACCTTTCAAAAGAGCTTAATGGCAGGATAAGATCCATTTAGCTCATCCAGTATGATTGAGAAATTTTTCTACTTTTATGGAATATGCATAGTTTGCCTGGAAATTTATCTACTCTTCTAGATTGCTGTATACAACAGCAGTTTACTAATGCATGCTCAAATTGAGAAACTAGTCAAATTATATGCTATTTTGAACACTTCTGTTGTCCTAAATTATGTTGTATCATGTCCATTCAAGGAACATAGATCTTGTGACAGTGATGGTTACAAATAGAGAAATATCTATGGTTTCAACCTAGGGATGTATGGTCAGATATAGTTCTACAATAT
This sequence comes from Alpinia galanga, assembly GCA_037177395.1. Lineage (NCBI taxonomy): Eukaryota > Viridiplantae > Streptophyta > Magnoliopsida > Zingiberales > Zingiberaceae > Alpinia > Alpinia galanga. The sequence continues at coordinate 1,664,677 of JBAMHZ010000117.1, forward strand.
ATCTATAATGGACGGTTTGATGAAATTGTTTAAATGTTTGGTCTATCAACTACATCTGTCACCAAAATAACTGTTCATTTGGCGTGGTTTTGGGCAGCTCCATTCCTTTGGTGATGAGGTGTTTTGTTATTTTATTCTATTTCTGCGATTGGACAATGGTATAGTGTATCTAATATTATTTTGTTCCTTGCATGCATATTCAGGAAGAACATATAAAAGTATTTTATTTCTATGATGGAATGTTATATGCATCATCTTAAAGGTTTTAGATATTAACCATATAAGATATTCTTAGGAGGCAAAATTTGATTTTTGATGCACATTCTATAGCACTTTAATATATCTAAAATTGGTCTGGACACACTGAGACTTATCTGTATGACTACTGTTACAATCTGGATCATCATTTACCTAGGCAATTGAACAACTCAAGGAAAGCCATCGAACTTTATTTCGCTGCCAGACAGCTCCTCAACTATTTTTAAAAAATTATATATTTTCTGTTTTTATTTTACTCTTTCAATTTCTACATCAACTTCCATATGTCTCCTCCTGGAAGCATGTCTGCATAGAAATTTCAGCTTCATTGCAAATGGTTTCTCACTAAATTTTTTAAATTCACATATCTTTTGACTCTTTAAATTTCTGCATCAGTCTTGTATGTCTACTATTCCTTTCCTTTCTTTTCTATGAGCTAATGCAATGCTTCTTCCGCCTCACTGAGTGGGAGCTTTAACTTCTTCACATAATATTTGCCTTTACTTCTTCTTCGCTCAAAACTACCTTCTGTGATGATTGATTGCCAGATTATCTCTTTATTAGGATTCTGAAAGCTGTATACTCGTCGCTGTAGGAGTAGGACCAGTTGAACTTCAAGAAACTGAACATTAAATGTTTAAAAGAGAATATCTGTAGTGCATCAATCAGAGTCTTATATGCCTAATGTAGTTCTGACTACCCTCATTAAATGTTTATAGGTAATGAACTTTTTTCCGTAATCTGCTAATACACCATGACTTACAAAGGGTAGAAATTATTTACAGTCTCTATTTTGTCATAAATCTCTTGTTTAGCTTGTATGTTGGACTCATGTAAAACATGGTTTCTGGTGGATATCCATTATTCTCAGCAACTTGTAGAAAGGCCGTTGTATTAGCAATAAATGGCCTATGTTTGTCAGTGGCATTTCCATTCTTAACCAAGCCCAAGAAGGATGACATCGATGGTTTTCATTTTAGGAGACATTCAATAAACACATTATACATGAAACAACCTGATATATTATGCTCTTTGCCTTGAACTTTTCAGTTGGATAAGCGATCTTACAGGGAATGTGCTGGGGAAAAGGCTCCTTCAATATCAAGTGAATGTGTGGGACTTAGGGAGACATACTTCAACTGCAAGAGGGGCCAGGCATGGAATAACAAATCCCTGTCACTTTTTTAATGTTTCAAAACTTCAAACAGTAAATCATGCATCAATGATTTATTCTCAGCAAATATTGATTTATACAAAATTTTCCCATCATCCTTCAACTTCAACACCATTAGTTGACAAGTTTGGATCTTTAGTTAGTTTAAGAAATTATCACCGTTAAGTTGTTCTATCACTTTTAGCTGTTTTATGCATGACATTTGCTTTTGTCTACTAGATTGATCTAACCATCAAGTAAAATTACAGGAACACCCCCCCCCCCCTCTTTTTAACTTTTAGGTCGGGCCACGAATCTTGATTGAAGATTGTTTTGTTGTTCATTTTTTTTTTCTGATTTAAATGCAGCAATTTGGGAGCATTGGTTGCTAATTGGTAGAAGTACCTGCTTCTTTCTGATTTTATGATCAAATTGAATGGTTTATAGGACTCATGTTAATATTTACTTGTATAATAGTTGTCTTTCATACTTGCCAATTCTAAAGTGGCTTTTGTCTCCCCTACTTGAATTTTAAATTTATTTTTATTATTTGTTTTCTAATTTCAGGTTGACATGAGAACACGGATACGAGGCAACAAAGGTTACTAGATCGAACTCAATATACATTACACAAGCTAAATGCCTGGTTTATTGTTTTCTCCGGATGTAAACTCCTGGATGAGAAAACTAAACCATTCTGCCAATCGTTTTTGATGAAGATTGCTTTGGTTTTGTAAAGAAGTTTGTGTTTCTTCTACTTAAACAGCTAATGAACTGCCATCTCCAAAATAATAATAATAATAATAATCTGTATGATTTTTACACACCATACAAATGTGCCTTTGTTGTTTAGGTGCATTTTATGCAATTAAAAAACTTGGAGAATGTGATGTGCCCAATTGTTTCCTATCCGTCAGTGGCGTGGCTAAGATAGATTCTTAACTACAAAACCTCAAGTTACAATAATTTATTTCTAACTATTTTGACTTTATTTTAAGAGAGGTGGCATGATGAAAAAAGGATTTGTTAATTACTTAACTATACTAAATCTTCTCTGGAGCACCAAAGGAACTCAAAATGAACAGAGGCCCATGTGTGTAGATATCTAATGCATGAATTTTTTTTTAAAAAAAAGAATAAAATAAAATGAAGAAAAAGAAGGAGAGAACTAGCTTATGAATCAAAACTGAATCCTTTGCAGCAAGAAAAATCACAGTAATCTATGTGTATGATTAATGTGCTTGGCTCCTTGCATGCCACCCACAATAGCCAAGCATGCCATGGAGCTTGATCTACATCATGTGTGGCATACAGGGAGCCAGGCACCATTACATAACTAATCTATTAATAACTCTTCACCTGTTCTACTGATCCTATCTTAACTTCTCTTCTCCTCCTCTGAAAACTTCTGATTACTTCGATCTCAACACAGCAGCAGCAGCAGCAGCTAACAGTGGAAGGAAGAAGATGAAGAAGAAAGAGCGAATTTGTCTTCCTGCTCTTCCACCAAAGCAAATTAATAGCAAGAATAAGTAACACTTGGCGAATTCCATGAAAGGGAGAGAAAGAAAGAAAGAAGACAGTGAAAGTGAATGAAGCTGAAGCTTTATGCTTTATAATAATTTATATTACAGGTGTAGGACCTCGTCTTATATAATGCATGTATTTTATCTATGGAAAATAAATAAACTAATTTATAATAAGTTTAATATACATGGCCATGGTTCAACTTACACGTGTTTTCTAGTTTGTCAGTTGAATGGAAGACAAAGGCAAGTTTGTCTGGATTACTTGGAAGAACATGAGATTCTTAGGGGATATTTAGACTAAAAATATCATAAATTTATATGCTTACAGATGAAAATTAAAAGAAGAAACAGTAGATACATACATAAACATAATTTGAGCTTGAAATACTCGAGTATGGATTTACATAAAAGATAGTATAAAATAACAAAGCATGAATTTACAATGCGTACTTAATTTATGGAGTTCAGATTATCAGTCCATCAATTTTTATGTCATATTAATATTTGTTGATGTGATTCATAGCCCCAGTCAAATTGGAGTTGGTGGCCCTTATTGGATCTCCCTTGACCTATTTAGAACTCTTCTGACCTCATTTACTTCCTTCAAGTTTAAGGCATATGTTCTTTTGCTAACTTAATCACCTCTGAAAATGATGTAATTCACAAAAATGAATATTGTGGGGAATTTTAGTCTTCTTATTTCCACAAGTGTTTAGGCACATCTTTAACTGTGTTTCATCTAATTTCGATTTACAAGTGTAATATGTCGAGGAGTAGTAGGTGGACAGTATTTGACAACCAGGTACTCAACCAACCAGTGTGGAAATGGAGAGGATTAGGTACACCTCCCAAAAGACAGGTAACAGTGAGAGAGAGAGAGAAATTTCATGTCAAATTTTGCTCGCCTTACAAATAAAAGATGTTTAAGAAACATTTTTCTTTATGTAATAAACAAGGATAGTCTGTTCTGCTATTTTTTGGTAGTTCAGTTATCTAAGTCGATGCGTGGACCGGGAGGTGCATCTTGTACTCCAGATATTCAGCTTCGCTTTAATTCGCGGCGGATTCAGAAATTTTTTTCAGGTATAATTCATATAAAATTATATATTAACTAAAAGACAATTAGAAAAATTAAAATATTATTATCAATTTAAATGTAATTTACAATTGACTTTTACAAGTTTTTTTTATAATAATTCATGATTTAATTATTTGATAAGCTATTAAATATATATTTTTTCAATATTTGTTATCAAAGAGTCATTTAACCATTGATCACCCATTCTGTTACGAAGTCGATTTTTCATGATCTTCATTGTTGAAAATGTTTTCCACTGTAAAAGTTACAATTGGTAAAATCAAAGTCAATGTTAAAAACTTATATATCAATGGATATGCTATGTCTCTTCTATTTTTCACCATTAGTCGAATAATAATGTTATTCCAATCCCTTCAAATTTAAAAAATTAATATCTGAATTAACATCTATAATGAAAGTCTGAAACTGATTTGAGAGTTCTAAAAGGTCAATATCAGAAAAATCTCTTAGATAGAATTCAGCTGATTGAATCAGCTTTTGATTGTCAAAATAAATAAAAGAATTAGATGAATTTAAGCATGCAACACAAAGTAATAATTCAGTGTTGGTCTCATTAAATCGACTATTTAGCTCTTATAATTATATATCAATGACGGTGTTGAATAATTCAATATGATAGTGATGAAAATTTGTCATCTCTTCAATTTTACGTTGTGATCTTCCTCGATCTACAAATGTATCATTAATATTGGGAACATAAATAAAATATTTCCTACAAAAATTAGAAGTCACATCCAACAAATAACTCCATCCATCATCGATCCCTTATTGACTGAAGGTATTGTTTATAAATCTCAACCAATCTCATAGCATTCTCAATATCTTAATCTTTCCTCTGCAATAACAAACTCAAAAGATTGTATTGTCTTTAACAAATGAGATGCCTCAAACTTTTTATTTGAAAATAAGTCATCTTCTATAATTATATCAAGTACATCAACCACAGATGCAAATAATATAATGAAACTATTTAGTGTTTTGTAATGTAATCCCCAACATGTATCATCAGGACGAGAGAGATGTCTCTTGATTCAATCCTCGTTCACTAAAGATTTCTTCATTTTCTAGACTAGTAACTTGTCACTCTCGCACAGTATCTTGCCACTTACATGAGGCTCTAACCACATTAACAATATCAGAAATTAAATTAAAAAGTTTGATGACAAGTACATGTTTCCTTGCTACTACTATCGGAATTAATTGAAGTTGATGAACAAAATAATGAATGTAATATGCAAACTTTTTTTTTTTCAAGATGAGAGTCTTAAGTTCATTATACTCCCTAGCCCCATCATAACCTTACCTTACAACATCGAAATGCTCAAACCACATACTGACAAATAGATCATTACATACTTCTTTTAATGATTTTGTAGTAATAATTTTAACATATTTAAGACCAAAAATCGCTCAACAACATCCATTTTTAGACACAAATCTCAAAAACAATAGTCATTTGCTCTTTAATAGACACATCACAAGATTATCAATAAGAACTGAAAATAATTCATTACCAATCTCTCTAATTATAGTTTTAGATGTTTCAAATGTTGTGCTTTTCACAATATCTTTTTGAATTTTAGGTGAAGTCAATTTCATATTTCAGTGGCATTTTGAAGTACAACTCTCTTTAACTTTTTTATTATTATCAGCAAGAAATTATAATAGCTCAGCAAAAAGTCCATGATTGCTTAAGTCTTTAGATTCATTGTGACCACGAAATGGGAGACCATGATTCAGAAGAAATCTGTTGCACTTAATTGACAATTTCAGTCGGCTCCTCTAATAAATTTTTGCTTCCTCTATTACTTTAACAAAATTATTCTGAATATGTTGTTTTTATTTAGCAAGTCTCAACATTTGTTAAAAGCTAAGTTATGAACACTATTAGGACCCCTCACATGCTCTCGTAACTTTTTTTTTTTAATTTGTAAAATCTTCGCTAACAAATTTATCTTCATCCTTTGCTCTCCACACTTCTTCTTAAAAATATAACAATATAGACAAAATATAGCATCCTTAGTAACGCTATACTCCAAGCAATTAAATTCATCAAACCATGATGGATTAAATTTTCTTAGTTTGTTATTGAAATCTCTAATTTTGAATTTATACTTATGAGATTGGCATGAGTCTCTTAGACAATACTCTCTTCGAACTTTTTCACGGATATTAGTTTTATAATCCATAATTCTAAATCTTAATCTTGGATTAGATAAAAGATCAAATACATGTGAATTAATATGAAGTTTATTAGAAGACTCTTGAGACTTTTCTTCAACATAAGTTTCATAATTTCTTTTTTTTCAGCGGACTAATCAGTACCTTTTTTTTCAAAAGATGGTGATTCTTGAACATTTGATTTTATTGAAAAATATCTTAACATAGTTCTATAAAAAAAAAATCAAGGCATATGTCAAGAAATAAGAATACTTAGAATCAATCTTAAATGATAAAACTAACAAATATTCAACAATCAACTCTCTAAAATAACAGAAAAAATTTAAGATTCCTACTATCAAATAGATGAAAACTCAAAAACATCAAACTAACAATTAACATATAAAAAATAATAAATAAATATGAGATATATATATTTTTAAAATGTCAAAATCGACATGTTAAATAGGAAGAAAGTAAGGGAAAATAAGATACCTTTACAAATCACAAATTGAAGGAGGAGGAGAATTTACGTGTTTTTTTTTAAAGAAGAGGTAAGAGACTATCGGATATAAAAAAAAGATTAAAAAGAGGATTTTGTTTTAGGATTTTATGATTTTTTTTTGTAAAATAAATTTATTTTAATAATTAAAATTTTAAAGGTATATTAATATTTTTTTTAAAAATGAGGGCCCGACCCCTTGCCCCTTTGAGTCCACCCGTGCATGGTATGTTATAGGTACATGTGTCAACTTCTCGCCAGTTGGCTGACGCTATACACCTTAATTTCACTTATCTTTCTAATTAGTTAAGGTCGTTATTAAGGTCTTAGTCCTCGCGACACTTGCCTCCTACGGAGATTTGACTTGTTAGCGGTCAGTATTAGCCGAGCATTCAGACCGACATCGCTATTTCATATGTGATGTGATCTGGCTACGGTGACATCTTAATTTTATTGTGTTTTTTTTTTCTTCTTCACAAATTAGATGACATGCTGAGATCTCTTGACTGGGTCTGGACTCCGTATCGACTCCATGGTATGAGATTACCTTTATGTCCTCTCCATGGATATTCTGATTGAGATCACAGACTAAAATAACGATCCTGACGATTTTACAGCCAGATGAAAAATCTCCTATTACTCGAACCAAATTTTATTAACGCTTTCATTTGTCTTCGATCGGTTCTGATTACTAAACCTAACTCGAGCAGATCTTCAAATACATCAGTTACCTTCCCACATTAACGTCGAATTGAAGGAACCTAAAAGCAATATTCAGCGAAGTCCACAGAGCAATATGATCGTGAGCAGAGGAATTAAAGCTTATTTTATCTCAAGCGGTTAATTAAGTATGGACTAATCCTTGACGTGGACAAACAAACAAACAAACACGAAAAGTTTTTATTTATATTTTTTACAAAAAAAGAGGAAAACAAAAGCGCGGAGGAAGCTTCGTCGGGAGACAACTAGCTGCGCAGTGGTTGGTTGGCACATAACAATCACTTCATTACGCAAGCTGGCTGGTCTCGAGTCGGTGGAGTAAAAAGTAATTGGAAGGTGCAAAAAATCACAGGCATGGCCCATGGTCAACACCAGAGTTTTTCCACTTTTTCTCCAGCGAGGACTACAAAAGTCTTTTGTAACCAGCTCAAAATGACAGGTCTTAATTTACTCAATCTAATTCATATTCCCAAATTTAAAAACTGAAACATGAGCTTAAGACCAAAGGCATCAAATTAGAACTGGCAATCACAATAAGACAATGATATATGTATACATATAAATATATATATATATATCTTAAGCAGCTGCGGGCTACATGAACCATTTTGATCTGCAGCCACTTCAGCTGCTGCTACTGCCGTAATTACCACCGCCGCTACTACTGGATAACATCAAGACACCATACATGGAAAACCTTAGTCGAGGACCAACAAAAAATACAGAAAATTCGCGGTTCTTCTCATCTATACTTAGATTGAGGAATTGGCGCCGGACGATAAAAAAAAATAAGACACCGTATTTAGAGAGGTAAGGTTGGAGAAACACCAGGAGGGATGCAATCTTGGCGTTCGGCGCATTGGCGCAGAAAGACTAAACTAAACTCTGAAGTTCTTGCCGGAGAAGGTCTGGCCGAACTGCCAGTTGGCCGGGGCGATGTTCCAGGAAGTGGAGGTGCGCCGGTCGCTGCTGGTGACTCGGAAGGAGAGGGACTGGTCAACAAGGACACCGTTGGACTGCCAGTTCTGGCCCCAGTTGCGCGACATGGGCATCCATCCGGTGCGGGACCCTTTCACGCTGGCACGCACGATATCACCGGCGCCGGCCACGTTGGTGATCAGAACCAGGTTGAAGTACATATGGCCGTTGACAGTGAAGCGGATACCACCGGTCTTCCGGCACGGCACCCTGCCAATTTAGACGTCAGGTCAATTTCTCTTTGACAATTTGCCAAACAGTTGTCGTGCGGCAAGGAAATGGACCAAGTGGTCCGGTCGGGCACATGCGGCGGTCTCGGTATTCCATGTTCACCGCGGCATTGGGACGCGTGAATTAATGGAGGAGGGGAGCATAAAATCACGGGCGGGAAAATAGAGGAGATTTGATGGGAGCAGTGCGAAGTGGTTGGCGAACATGTCATGTGGTCAACAAGGAGGGACCATTAGAACTACCGCACTGCAACAGTGGTAGCATGTTTGCTTCCTTTTGGTTTGTCTTAGTTTAAAAAAAAAAACCCTTTAATTGGTTAATCAACCATTAAACTCAGTAATCTGCACAACGAAGTTTTTTTTTTCCGCTTAATTAAAAAGAGCAAGGGAGGAGGCGATGTATCATTACCGGCGGTAAGAGACAGGGACGATTCCAGCGCGGTACTCGGCGATCTTGAGGAACATGGGCATGGCGAGGTCAAAGTGCTGGCGAGGTGGGTTGCACCACCCACCGTTGTCGGAGGGCAGCGCGTAATTCGGCGGGCAGAAGTTGGTGGCCGTGATGACGATGCTGCCGCCCTTGCACCACTTTGGGTCGCCACTGCACTGGAGCTCAAAGCACGCCCCGCAGCTCTGCCCCGAGTTGAACAGCGCCGTGCTTAGTGCCGTCGTCTCTACCCCATACCCCTCGCTGTACAGGTTCCCGTACCCACACGCCCCTCCTGCACCAGACACCTTAAATCACTAAACACCAAGCAATTAAGAGAATGCCGGGGAAGGAGACGAAATGTATCTATACCCATGGTTCCGGAGGCGTCGCTGCCGCCGTAGAAAGTGGCGTGGGCGTTCTGCCAGGGGCCGCCGGAGTAGACGCCAGGAATGCGGGCGTCGGCAAGGAGAACAGAGCATGCGAGCGCCAGCACGGATAGTGCTGCATCCATTGCCATGAGTAGCGGGGAGAATTGAATGAGGAATGGGAGGAAGTGGGGAGGCAGGTGGAGTACTTAAAAGCAAGCAAGCGAGGTGAGTGAGTGAGAAGTGAGGAGAACAATAGCAGCGAAGATAAATTGATTGCACAGCGTTAAAGTGAAAACTGGAGACAGGCCCACAGAGATGAGCTGCGTGGACGGTGGTTGGCCGCGCCGAGACTGTTGAGGTCGTCGTGTAGCGAGACGCTGGGGAAGGGCTGAGGGAAGTGAACGGGATTCGCGATAAGGTGTTACGCGAGGAAAGAAAACGGAACGGCACAGGGTTCCACCGCGGTTTGTGGGGTCGGATCGCGGCAAGTGGCATATGAAGACGGAGTTGCTACTTTCGATCCGTTATTTACATGGACGGATCCAATCGGTGCAGGGATTGTGTAGAAAGACGGTTGCATACGATATGCTGCGATGTGGACGCCAGCTGTTGGATTTCTTGCTATCGGATCTCTGGACGAGAAGCCTCCCATCAGATGTCAATTTGTCGGTCGGTGTTCTAGTAAAATTGACGGCACACGGTTTTTTCTTTTAATTTTAAGATTAAAAAAAAAAAACAGGGTGGCAACCGGTAAAACTTGTGCCGGCGGTCAGAATGATACCTTTTTAACCTTCACAATCGGATCTTAAAATGTAAAACATTATTTGTCTACTCCTCAATCTGAAATTAGACTACCTAAAATTTCACTATATAAAAATGAATGATCCCTAAAAAACTCGTTTTGATACCTTACAAATTAAGAAGAGAATAGGAGATTACCTCCTAATACCTTTTATGATGAGATTTGAAAGAAAAAATCCGTACCATTTTAAGATAAAAAAAAAATATATAACAATTTATGCTCTTCAAGTGTTAAAATGGTTTTTGTGAACTTTAGAAACCTCATAGGTAAAAGGCAAGAGACAAAAAGAATTCTTTGTCCCTTTGAATTAAAAGATAGGGAAAGACCATACCTTCAACATAAGATGCAAATGAAGACTTAACTTTTAGAAATTTAAGAAAACTTCATGCTCCTTCAAAGGGATGAGAGTAGGCCTTCCGAGATAAGCGTTCGATAATCTCTAGTGTTGGTTGTACTTCTTAAACATAAGATTTTCTTTATTACTGTTTTTCATCTTGAGTTAGGCGTACAAATGCAAAGACCTATGTCAGAGCATCTCATTCTCATCATCCCTTATATATGCCACCTCTAGATGAGGAGTTAGTTTAGTCTATTCAATTTTGCACTTCGTCATCAAATCAACAAGGTTCAACGGTTTATAACAAATTATGAACCATGAGTACTATTGCAATGAATCTTATGATCATGTTTATATATTTGGTAGGTGATTCAGAATCTATCACAAAAAAAAAAAAAAAATACAATAGTAATTACGTACTCTCTGTAATTTTGATACTCAAGTTATTCTCTTAACCTAGGAACAATATAGTTAATGAAGCTAAAATAGAAGAAACCATATACTTTCCAGTCGGTGATATTATATCATATATAAATATTAATACCATCAAATGTTCTAATATGTTTTGATATCAGCCTAACTAGTCGTGATCATTAAACATCGATCGGTGGATGTCCTTGAGACTGATTCAAGAAACCATCTTCGATGATCAAGTATCATATATACTTGCTAGATGGGTTCGACCTGAGTTAGATTCACTTTACTAATCAGGAGCCAAGCATGTGATCATTATACTCCAATCCCATCAATTAAAAATTTGTTATCTATGCAGTTGGTTTATTTTATACTTATGAAATCAATATAATGTTTGCTTATGCTTATTTGATGAACCCATGCATCCTGTAAATTTGTGTAGCACGCGATCAACCATATATATATATTTTGTTCAGCCACATCCATTTGTACTTAAGTAATTAACGAATCATACACTTTTTGTTTCGCCATCCAAAATATCATCGTGTGAATTGTAGGTTTTATCTTTTTGACTTTGTTGTTCGAAGAAAAGTGAATTAATAATTAGTAATGTTTGAAAAATCGAAATGAGGCATAGTCTTTGTCGTTCACCCACTTATGTTGGTCGCACCTCCCATGCATATGGTAGGGCTAGAGAGCATAAAAGATTTATGCACGAAATCCAAATGCAATGGAATTCTTATCTTTGCTATCCTTTTTCTTGGGATTACAAGTTTTAAAATTGTAAAAAAAAATAAATTAAATATTCAATTTGATAAGAATTTAATTATGTTCTTTTAATATACATGAGATTTTATATACGCTAGCCAAACAGGTTTCTGAATACTGAAACAATTGATTGGAAATCGTGATTCTTATCTGCCCTCCATTTCTGACCTGCTTAATTGGCATTGTTGTTCAGCGAGGATACTAGCTTGAATTGTACCCTTTGATGCATTGTATCGCAAGTGTCTCCAGTACCTCTCTAACATATGGCAATCTTAATTTTGATGTGCAAAATCCCATCACAATGTCACTTGGAGTAATAGCACAAGTATTCGGATGAGATCAATCAATCCTTCAACTCAGAGAACAGGCTGCTTAAGTCAGAAAGGAAGCAGATATGTCACTCATTAAATAGATGCTTCGCTTTTTGCATATAGATTTAGCTCAGAATTTAATTGTCAAGACAAAGAGCTGAATTTATTTATTATATTTGCCAGTTGTGTTTAATGGCCGCACGCAGCTGGAGAAAGCATCCCATGAGCTAGCTGCGTCTTCCCGTCACAACTTGAGATCCTGCATGCCCATCCCTCCCGATTCAAGATCACACAGGAATCTCGTGATCGTTTCCTCTAGTACTCATGTGATCGAGTTCTGAATGGAATTAATTAATTAGTAAAAAAAAAAAAGGTAAAGATATAAATCATGTACCTATACATTGTCCATGGGCGTCCTAATTAAGAAAATCCAAGTTGCATGCGAACTCTAAGATATCGGTAGCTAGCATCGGCATTTTTAACTTTTATGTGTCATTTCAGTAAAGGGTGGGTTATCTGATGATCATAATGATGCTATGGTTCTACGTGAATAGTGGCAGTAACGTGACTGGATTGATTATTTCATGCAAGAGAGGCAAGCAATGAATAATTAAACCAAGCACATGCGTGGATGATCCTGGTGGACATAGAATTGCGACATAAATATAAATTCTTTCCGGTTAATTATGATGACTTGTAGATTTTATAATTGCACTGCTATTTTCCTTTCCTAAATTTAAAGGAAACGCCACAAGAAAGTTGGTTTGTTTTTCTTATATATATATAGTCCATTCAATCTCACAAGTATTTAATTTAAAATATCGTAGTATAATTTTGAATTAATGGGCTGGGCTTCAACCCATTTCAATATCAAAGTTCGGTTTCATAATTCTGAAGCAATATTAGTGGAATTCATATTGTCAGAACAAATTCCTTTTAGAGGAAACTTATTTTGCCCCTCGTATTATACTTTCCTATCAATTTTCCTATAGTTTATAATGTTATGTTTTACTATGGAAGAAAGGCAGAGTTGAAGGTAGGACTTCATTGATTGAAGGGTTTAAAGTTGATGTGACATGCCATTAAACTTCATAAAATGATGATTGAATGAAGAATAAGGTGTGTTGAACATACTTATATAGCCATACATAAGATAATTAAGATCCATGAAACGGACCCCACGTAATTGAGATTCGCAGGCTGGTTGTTGTCATCTCGTGTGCCATGAAGTGTAACTTATTTACGTCCAATTGAATTTATATTCCCACAAAATATTTCTTGTGAATTGGTGGATTAGGACATCATTCAGCATCTAGCATCTACATTTTAGGTACTCAGTTGGCACATAAGGATATAAATAAAAAAAAAAAGTGTGTTAGGGATCTTTTGCATTTTGGCCTATCTATTGGCTATCTAGATATGGTCCGTGTTTAATTTTTGGTTTGATTTATGCCAGATCTGCAAGGAGAAGGTCTGATTGACAGACAAGTGAAATCTAGCAACAGACGCATTTTTAGGCACTAAAATAATTTGTCGCAGCATTGGAGAGCATCACAAATTACGGGTGTGATGCTCCTTCGTACACTTCGTAGATATTTATCATGATGAATCTATTCTGTAAGCAGCACTTGCAGTAATTTGTACGTTCACTGATGCATAGATGTTGTGCATGCAAAACACTGGCACTTCAGCAAAAGTTTGCCATGACTGGTGAGGCGCTTGTTGTTACAATTGAGGAACTATAGTCTATACACATTAGAATTCTAGCCGCAGTATTATGCTTGGCCAAGGTCACCATTTTCTCTTGCTTTCCAGGTGATCTCTTGCTTTTACTAATAAAACTTAGCAGCTAAAAGAAATTGTGTGGAACTTTTTTAATATCTGAGCAGCTACGAACCTATTCATAGACTAAAGCCATGTCGTGTACAGCATCTAAAATCATATCTGTCTGAATTCATAAAAATATATTGCATTTAATTTGGTAATTTACATGCAGTCACATACAATTCTGATATATCTGATTTCTGATCTCTCTTAGATCAGGTTTAGCGAAGCCTGATTGCAATCGAGTTCGGATCAATCCCAATATATAGACCTGAGGTTCTAGTACAATGTTCTACTTCATATTGTCACATCTCTTGGTATCATGGCTTCTATTTTCTTTTTGACTTGGAATTCTGGAGAGACTAGAGAGCATCCAAATCAGGGTAAGCAGAGTCAGTACTCTATAGCAGGGCAGAAAAGGATGTAGAATTTGCTTCTAAAGAAATATTTTCATAAGGATATTTGGTTGAGTCGCAAAGCCTTCTCACCAAAAAGGGCACAATATCTTCCAACAGCCATTGTGAAGGCAAAGCATCCTCCAATAGTGTTCGCATGCTTAATAATGTCATCACCTGCAGTGTGAATGCTATTATC
>JBAMHZ010000117.1:1793143-1807768 GCA_037177395.1 Alpinia galanga
ATCTTTAACCATCAATCCATTGTATTAAAATCTGATGGCTATTTGGAGCTTGTTAAGGGATTAGATTTAATTGGGATTATTAGTAGGAATTAGCACTATTTAGAGCTGAAACATGATGTTTAAAGGCTGATTAGAGGTATTTGAATAATTTTGTTTCAATTTAGAGTTAGACTGGCCAAATGAGGGTTGCATTGGGTAGATTTTGATTTTGAATTGTTTTGATTTCAAATGAAGCACAATCTGGACCTAATTGAATGAGTTTGGATGAACTGATTCAGTTCAGATGGTTCAGCTAACAAAGGTATATAGTAATTTGATTTGAAGGAATAGGGTTTGCAATATTCATCCATGTTGCATGTTCAATTAAATTTTCCCTGCTAACTCCCATTCTTACCACTCCGGGGCAACAAAAAGGCTGTTTAGAATTTAGATTGTTGGAAAGCAGCTATTTGTTAGGAGGTTTCTATAGGATACTTTGCAGGTTTCTAGCATTGGTTCTTTTATCATATTTTGCTTGTGTAGTTGGAATCATGCTTTGCGGTACTTATGCTTTCATTGTGACCCATATGGTATGGTTGTTTGTGCCTTTGTGGCTCCATAGGTGCCGAGGAGATTATCACACGTGAGAGTCATGTCATACCAATAGCCAAGGAAACCCACTTGGGATATGACAACTAGGAACCCTCACAATTAGTGTAATGGGACATGTCAATTTATTGATCTCATGGCACTGTCAAGTTAGACTAACAAAATGTTAGTCATGGTGTCCTCTAGCCTCTATGATCCAATATGGACCAAATGTTCAGTTCATACGTGATGGTAATAAGAACCTAGACCAGTTCTATATTGTTTTGGAAATTATTGAAGAGTCTCAAAGTGGTAAGGCAACCTTTAAAACTATTGAGGTTTGAGAATTGGATTAACATTAGGGTAGGCATGAAGCACCACTACATGGTGGAAAATATAGTAAACATACAATCCTTTATGCTATGAGCTACGAGTAATAAACAGACTACATATAAGTCTGTATCGTCATGCATGATTGTAGCATTGTGGGATTGAGTTATTATTGCACTCCTTGATTGTAATATAGTGTGTTAGGTAAGATATCACACAGTTGTGATACAATGTGGTTGCGTAGGATACATGTAGCATTGTGGTAGCACAGCATTGTAGAAGGAGTTGCATGGTGTTATTGTAATAACACATATGATAATAGTAGATGTATATGCATTTCAATCATACATGCCATATTATTCAACCATTTTTATGATGGAAGCTTCCTTTTGACTCCATATTAACCTGAAAGAACAGTACAGAATCCTTCTGACAAAAGGCAAGTCATTGCAATTATCATGTTGCTATGAGATAACCTACCTGGATAATCTAAGAGCAACTGCTTTAGATGTTTTCATTTTGTCATTTTTATACTTACAATGCCTTAATAAATTTTTCATTGAAATCTATGTGCCATATATAAAACCTGCTAATGTCGGTCTCAAGCTCGGATGAAAGTGAGGATTGTATTATATTGCCTCTCAATATTGAATTCCAGCAAATTTCAATGAATGAACAGGTTATTGTGCTCAGTGTTTAAAATTTCAACCCGTAACGGGTGATACGAGCAGAATTTAGCATTCTACCTGTTGCCTAACACCGATACAGGTGGTACCGATGGCTGCGAAGGCTGCAATAGCATCGCGCAGTATCCGCGTTAGCCACAACGGTGTCGTGTGTCCTCCGCGAGGGCCGCGCAACATCCTGCAGCTTTCTCGGGGGCTACAGCAATGTCTCGCGGCCTCCACGGGGGCGTGCGATGGCGTCGGCAGCCTCCGTCAGATCCTCCTACACAATTTTAATCAATTACAATACAAAATTTAATAATCAACTCCAGTTCAAACTATAGTATAAATTAAAATTCAAAATTTAATAATCAATTTCTCAAACTATAGTTTAAACTATAGTTAGATCAATTAAAATTTAATAAAATTATCTTATTAATTTAAAAATATTTTATAAATTATTTTAAAATTTATTTTATTAATTTATATATTATGAATAATAATTTTATTATTATTAAAATTTATTTTATTTGTTTAAATCCTATTTAAATTAATTTTACTATTATAATTAATTTTTTAATTTTTTTCCATAATTATTTTGTTTATTTTTAATATTTAAATTTTTATTTTTTATTTATGTATTTTATATTTAAAAATTATCAAAATTTATCGATACGACACGATATCATATCGAAATCGTATCGTTCCGATCGCAGATCGAAACCTGATCGAAATTTTAAACCTTGCTCAATAAATCAACAACCATCTTTTCTAGATTCTTCAAACTTGAAGTTCCAAGCACCTAAATATTTGAGAGGAAAGGACATAGCTATTCAAGTGGATGAATTTGTAGCCATAATTAATTAGAATATTCTATGAGGTATGCTTTGTATTAATCATCTTTCTAGTCCATAAATCCTATATAGATGTATAGTAACAGTAGGGATAATGAAGCAATTCAAGGACCTACATTTGCTTATAGACAATACATTTAAATTCAAAGAAAACTCAATATATGAAGGAAAGAAGAAAATGGTAAAAATATAATAGGAATAGCATGACCAATGCCCTTTGTCAATGAATGTGTAGCCATAATTAAATAGAATATTCTATGAGGTATGCTTTGTACTAATCTTTCTAGTCCATAAATCCTATATAGATGTATAGTAAATAGTAGTGACAATGAAGCAATTCAATTGTAGCAAAAGGTAAAATTGTTACCCTGGTGGCTATCAGTTGGTCCCATAGCCATCATAAGGGAGGTAAATTATGGGAGACATTTTTTATTCAATTGAGCGCTAACGGGGTGGGAGCGACTCTTGCCCATTGTAGTAAGCCTGCTGCCGCGCTAGCTACCCGACCCTTCCGTGGGGGCAATAATGATGATGAAGCAATTCAAGGACTTACATTTGCTTACAGATAATACATTTAAATTCAAAGGAAACTCAATATATGAAGGAAAGAAGAAAATGGTAAAAATATAGTAGGAATAGCATGACCAATGCCCTTTGTCAATGATAGTGACTCATCAGCTAAGATATTACTGTAAGATTATAGGAAAAAGAAAATGTTACTAGATATATGCTTGGAAATTCCTATATATTGAATCTAAGATTTTATGCAGAGGTATGTCTCTTGCAAACAAGCGATATAATATCTCCATGAACTAAGAATAGAATGAAGCACTTTGTAGAGCTTGCAATCAGAATAAGCATAGGTATGCTAATAGTGGTTCTGACTTGAAGGCTCATGCCAAGAAGATCATTCTTATAACTTTGCTTAAACTGGGTCATTCTTCTTTAGAGAGCAGAGAGCATTGCAGATGTTGCAATGGAATGTAGGAGGAGTAGGTTTCGAGAAGGGTGTAAACCTCTGCTACTATGTCTGCAGCATCTCATCAAGCAACATTATAGGTCTGTTGGTAAATTTGGGCAAGGTAAGAAAAGTCACTGATGCAAGTTTCTGCAGAGGAAGATGTGGTATTTGTGGAAATAACGATGGAGAAAAGGCCTCAAGGTTGGACTTTATAGATGCCACTTGTGAAGGTGCCCGGGAAGAGCCAGATAAAGGAAAAGAATCCTAGAGAGGAAGAGATTGCCAAGAAGAATCACAAACACATCCATGTTTAGAAGACGATGCAAACACGGCGTTGAAAGTTTTGTTTGGGACTTTCAAATGTGACAAAAACACAAAATGGGGACAGGTAGATGATGATCTGAGTTGGAAAATGATGTGAGAGTGAAGATATATTTGAGTTTGAATCTTTGGGATGCCTTGTATCTTTGAGCAGTGAAGAAAAAACCACAAGAAGTGTATTTTGGTCCTCTGAACACTAGTATCCCACAACCATTAAACATGGCATCTTTTGATATCGTGAGACGAAGATAACTATCCCATGTGGACAGCGATCATTCAAGGTGTGCTTACCCCTAAGGAATTGAAACCATGTGGCATAATGAGGGAAAAGCATCAAAATATCTAGATAGACTGTATTTTTGGTTTGGACAGTATTGTCAATAAAAAGAGCAGTTCAGTGTATGAAGCTACCGTCATATGGGGTCCCAGGAGAGGGTCTATTATACGCAACATTATCTTGCTTTACAAGATGAGGTTTTTAGGATTCGAACTTGTGACCTCTAGGTTATAAGGTAGCAATTTTAGCATTGCGCCAAGTGTGCCAAGGCTTCCTTTCTGGATAGGATTGTCAATATGGTAAGAAAATGTTTAAAGAGCCTAATTGCTCATTCCTATAGATATCTGCTTCTATATTTTATGTAATCATTTTTCTGGAACAACACCTGATTTAAATATTAATATTTGCACCTTTAGAAGTTGTTAGAATTCATGATTTCTGATTAGACTCATCATTCCTTGTTTGTTTTGATGATCCATATATTCTGAACCATATCATTTACTTTTATAGCATTGCACTATATTTTGGAAGAATTTTTTTTGAAGAAGCGTTCAAAACCATTTTATCTTAAATTCTAAGTTTGGAATAACATTTCAAGCCAATGTGCAAACAAAATATTGACAAATGTTGTGTAAATATCTTTTGTTCCTAGCTGAAAGTAGAGCATCATAATATCCTATCCTATCCAAACTAAATATTAAGTGTCATCTTTTGTTCCTATTCCTGAAAGTAGCAACCATTGACATAACTAAATATCTTTTGCTAATTAATTTGGTGTCATGAAAGTAGCATTGTAGTATCCTACTATCCATTGAAATAACTAAATATCTTTTGCTAGTTAATTTGGTGTCCTGAGTCATCAACACTATTTTGACTTTGATGACATCTTTTATCTTTTTGGCTTCAATAATCTGTGATTTTACTTGATTCATATTTTCTTTATCTTCCCATGAATGTTCAGGTCAGACAAGGTGTAGTGAAGGGCAAAATCTCTAGCATCCCCTGCGTTTACTGCCGGAAGGTAATATTGGAAATTGCTTTCATATGTTATGTTTCCTATTTATTGTTCTTTCTTTTAATACTCCTTAAACTGACTAATTATAAACTTAAATCAACCTCAAATTTTCATTATAGAATCTCAACTTTTGTCTGAATTTATGTTGATTTTGAGCCTGTGCATTTTTTTTCACTCTGGAATCTGTTGTACTGTGCAATTTGTCTGCTTTTTTACTGGAATTCTTAAACGGATTGATTTGCAAACACACTAGCTAACTGCTCTATCATGGTTTATGCAACGTCTTTCTGCAGCAAAATGCTTTAGGGCTTCAATAATGACAATAAACTAGATGCTAATCCATGATTTCAAGTGCTGAAATATGACAAAAGTTGGGAAGATGATGATTGATGAGTTAAATGTCCATATTTTCTAGCATCCTAGCAATAGAAATGGAATTAATATAGAAAACCAAATAATTTAAGTCATTCCAAACAATATTTTTTTTGCCATTTCGAGAAAATGAAGTTGTTGTCTTATAAACTAGAGGTCACGAGTTTAAGTCATGAAAACAACCATTTACAAAATAGGGTAAGACTACATATAATGTATTCTTCTCTAGGACCTCACATTTGCGGGAGCTTCATGCACCGAATAGACCTTTTTATTTCATGAAAATAAATTTAATAATTCTGTTGAGATTTCAAGCATATGTTACATTAATCAATGAGCTGACAGGTTTAATCTGTTTTGATTCTGTCAGATTTCAAACTCTGATACAGATATCTGTTTGAATTATGGACCAAATGTTACCATGGTATATTTGAAATATTTTGTATATTAATCAATGTGTTTTGATTTATGAGCCAAACTCTGATACATTTATTCTGTTTTGATTGCGCTGAATTTCAAATTCTGATACCAAGATCCGTTTGAATTATGAACCAAATGTTACTTTGATATATATGCAGTACTATGTATATATTTGGCTGTTTGTTTATAGTTCTGAAAATGAAGCATAGGCTATCTTGTTGGTGTCAATGTAAGATTTTTATGGTTGATAGTTGTTAATGTACTTATCTGTTATCTCTACTGAGATTGTTATTTGCTTGCCCTGAATTTTGAGATGCTTGTCATCGTTGCAACTCCTGGCTAGTGAATTGGATTATAAATGCTCTGTTTTTACCGCCATTTTTTTTTATTTTTATGGTTTTAGGCCTTTAGCTGATAACTAATAGTATAGTGTTTTTTATTTTGTGAATATTTCTATGCATAACAATGTGACTTTTTTGTTATAATATTCTTGTGACGAGCGTTTTCTATTTGCTTTTCACAGCTAACAAAGGCACATAATACACTGTTTTTTGCTGAAATATTTACATGCCAGATTACTTGTTCCTCATCACGGTAGTGGTTTTTTCTTTCAGGCTCTACCTCCTATTTCTGTTAAAGAAGCAAAGACGAGAGATGGTGCCATTTTCTTACAATTGACAGTATCATCTAGGACAAACATGCAAAAAGGTTTCTGGAATTTTTTAGACAGATTTGGTTATCATTATGGTGGGACCTCCTGTCGACCATTGCTTCCATATGAGGTGAAAGTTTCACGTGTTTGCACATATTGAATGTACTAGCATTGTTTCATGAAGGTTCTTGGTGCCTGTTTTCTGAAGTTTCATTTTTGTTCAACATCATTACCATCATTGTGATTGTTGTCATTATCATCAATCCCTTTTAGGCCCACCTGTGTATGTGCACATTCAAACATTTGTTGATCACGTGAAATGTCTTATGCTTGTCTGAGGTCATTATGGTTATAATCATGATCTAAGTCACACGTATATTGCAGATGGGTTTTGGTTGATCGTATTTTGGGTCTATCTATAATTTTTTTATTATATCGTATGAAAAGATTAGAACTTTAAACTTTCTGAATTTCTTAAAGTAAAAAGAAAATAAGAGTACTGAAGTTATGCTAGGCTTATATTTTAACAGAAGCTTAAGAAAATAATTTCCATTTTCATGACTGATTTTGTTGAGCTTGCTTTATTAACATATAATTTTCCTCATATTTCAAAAATATTTTATGTGCAGCCTCTCCTTATAGAAATAAATGCTAAAAATTCCTTTTTTACAGAGAAGTGAATGTTATCTTTCTTCTTCTTTTCTTTTGGATTCATCATCATCCTTTGCCATTATGGAATGTGGAAGTTGTGCATAGTAGCTATAGGTAATGAGGAATCACTAGTAATGTACTTAAGAAAAAAAATTATTAATCATATTTTTACTGTTTGTTTGTTTCCAGGCCCTTAATATTTTGAAACAAATTCCAGAAGAAACCAAAAAGGCACTGGCTGGAAAGGGATACTTCCCTCAAAGAGGTTTTATTATGCAACATCTTCCGGTCCCTCCAAATTGCCTGTGTGTTCCTGAAATAACTGATGGGAAATGTCTTATGTCCTCTGTAAGTTTTTCATTATAAGACATTTGGGAAAATAATATAGTTGCCATTCTCATATAACATTATTTTTTTTCTCTCTTATAGGACATATCTAAGTCCCTTCTTAAGAAGGTTCTCAATAAGATTGAGCTCATCAAAAGGTCAAGATCTGGGTCCCCAAATTTTGAATCACATGAAGTTGAGTCAAATGATTTACAATTGTCGATTACACAGTATATTCATCTCAGAGGTACTACCAAGGTGAACTGTAGTTGTAAAAATACTTGCCTTTAGTTCTAGGTTTATCACATATGTGCATTTTACTGTTATCACAGTTAATTTACTGTTGGTATCTTATAGGCACCGCATGACATCAAAAGCAGATTTGTCCAAGGCTGTGAGTCAAGTGAATTGTCCTCGAAGCAGTGGCTGGAGAAGATAAGAACATTGTTTATAAGTAAAGGGTCAGGCTTTTCTTCACGCTGTGTGATTACAGGAGATCCTTACATTGGAGTTGATGTGATTGGTTTGCCATCTGAAATAGCGAAAAGGATTACGTTTGAGGAACGGGTAACAGAATACAATATTAATCATTTGCAACACATAGTTGACAAGAGACTATGTATAACTTACAAAGATGGTTCCTCAACTTATGCAATTTCTTTGGGATCAAAGGGGCATACAAGTCTTAAGGTTGGTCAGGTTATAAATCGCCAAATTATAGATGGGGATATAGTTTTTATTAATCGACCACCTACCACTCATAAACATTCATTACAGGCTTTTCATGTTTATGTTCATGAGGATCATACTGTTAAGATTAATCCCCTAATATGTGCTCCTCTTGGAGCAGATTTTGATGGCGATTGCATTCATATTTTCTATCCACAGTCCCTTTCTGCAAAAGCTGAAGTTGCAGAACTGTTTAGTGTGGAAAAACAATTGTTGAGTTCACATTCTGGAAATATGAACTTGCAGTTGGTGCATGATTCTCTGTTGGCTTTGAAGTTGATATCGAACTTAAGTTTCATAGGGAAGGCAGTGGCACAGCAGTTGGCTATGTTTGAATCACCTATACTGCCATCACCTGCAGTAATCAAGGCTAATAATCACGGCCCATGTTGGACATTTCTTCAAATTTTACAGAATGTTTTGCCATCTCACCTGAACAGTTGTGGGGATAACTATACCATATATCAAAGTGAATTTTTGAAACTTGATTCTAGTAGGGACATTGTGCAGTCACTGCTAACTGATATTCCAACTTCAATCTATCGTTCAAAGGGCCCTAAGGATGTACTCAATTTCTTCAATTATATACAACCATTACTGATGGAGGTTTTGTTTATGGAAGGCTTTAGTGTTAGTTTGAAAGATTTTTATTTTCAGACAGGCATTATTGAAGAGATTAGAGGAAGCATACAGAAAAATTGCTTCATACTTGGTCAGTTAAGATCAGGATACAATGAGCTAGTGCATTTACAATTTGAAAAATACCTCAAAAGCTTGAAATATCCAGTTGTAGATTTTGTATCTAAGTTTTCAGCCTTGGGTAGTTTGATCGATGCAAAGAATGATTCAGCAATTGTCAAAGTGGTTGAACAAATTGGATTTTTAGGGCTTCAGCTTTTTGACCAGGGAAAATATTATTCGAAGGCTTTGGTTGATGATTGCTTTACAACTTTTGTGAATAAACATTCCTTTAGTGAACTTGATTGTCCATCTGAAGCATATGGACTAGTTAAAAGTTCCTTTTTTCATGGTTTAGCTCCTTTTGAAGAGTTGGTCCATGCAATATCCACAAGAGAAATCATTGTTCGTTCATCTAGAGGATTGACAGAACCTGGAACCTTGTTTAAGAACCTTATGGCAATTCTTCGAGATGTCATCATTTGCTATGATGGCACTATTAGAAATGTATGCACTGGTTCGATTGTCCAAATCAGGTATTTGGATGATGAAGTTGTTGATTCTTTGACTACAGCACCCCCTGGTGAACCAGTTGGAGTCTTGGCTGCTACAGCTATATCAAACCCTGCATACAAGGCTGTTCTTGATTCATCTCAAAGTAACAACTCTTCGTGGGAACTTATGAAGGTACAAGTCAGATGTGTTTTTCATGTAAAAAAGATCATTTTTATCTGTGGACCAGATGCTTGTTGCTGAAAAATAAATATATATATATTTTCAATAAATTTTATCTCCTTTTTGGCATCATACAGGAAATTCTTCTCTGTAAGACTGGCTACAAAAATGATGTTTCAGATCGCCGAGTGATCTTGTACTTGACTGATTGTTACTGCCGGAAGAGATTCTGCAAGGAAAAGGCAGTATATGCTGTTTTCAATTGCTTGAAAAAGGTCTGTTTAAAGGATTGGGCACGTGACTTCTCTATTGAGTATGTACCCATTTGGCCACACATTTTTCATCCTTTTCAGTTCCTTAGATTTCCTTGTCTAGTTGTTATGAATTCTTCCAATTCTCGCTTTCATTCTTCAGTTACATGCTAATAAATTTAATGGTTTATAATTGTGAATCGGGAGAACAAACTATTTTGTACTATTCCTTTAGCATTTAGTTGTACTTTTTCATTGTTTTATATAAAATGATTTTTCTTCTGTTATTAACTTCAGTTTTGTTGTTCAGATATAGAAAGCAAATAGATTTGCCTAATAGTTCAGGGACAACTTCAGGCCTTGTTGGTCATGTTCATCTTGACAAGGTTTATTAAAGTTGTTCATGTACCTTTTGATTCTAGCTGATTTATAAGTAGTTTGATAAAATGGTTGTTCTAAGGATATGTTTGCTTTCTCTTTGACAGACGCAATTAAAACTGTTCAACCAAAATATTGATGAGATACTTGGGAAGTGCAAGGATGTTTTGTTTAAATATGCAAAAAAGAAAGGACTCTCCCAATTCATTAAGAGGGTTGTTCTGTCAGTTTGGTGAGAAGTTCTCCTTTATGGAAGTAATTTTGTTTCAAATTCATTACAACACCATACCACTATGCGGTTTTGTTTAAGATTTATTTTACTCAACTATAACAGAAAGCTCAAGTAATTTGACTCAAATGTTCGATTCTTATCTGTTTTGTTCTTAGTATCCATATTTGTTTTAATTTTGAGGTTTCACTTTTGTTCATGCGTGTCTTAGTGGATGCATTTTTTTAATTCAATCTTCAGAAGATGCCATTTCTTGTCATTGTTGCACCACTTTTGTAAAGAAATTGTTGGAATATTCGTTCTTATGTTTCCATTTACTTCGACATGGTGCAAAAAGATTTTTTTTTTTGTCAAGTATGTACTATAAATAAACTTGTCTACTCCTTACAGGTCTCAACTGATAAAGGACATGCTCACTACACTTTGAATTTTTCCGCAAGTCCTTTTGGAGATTTGGAAAAAGCACTTTATAATCAATTTTTTAAAATGCCTTTTCATATAAATGCTTGTAATTGTATTAACATTTCCAACAATCCTGACATGTCAAGAATGTCATACAATCTGACGTTGCTCAATTGTCTTGTATAAACATTTCCTCTAGCCTAGAAAAGGTATGTTGTCCAATAGAAATCTAAACTTCAGCAAGCATTATTGTTATTTTTCAATATAAAATTAAGCCTTTGATTGTCATTACAGAATTGTATCTGTGATTGAGATATCTGTTGATTTTTTTAGTGTGCACAATTTAAACCAAATGTAAAGGTGAAGATATAAGCAGTTATATATCTAGCTAACTGTTCTTTAAATAGTAAGAGATCTTTCTATGTAATCTCAAGTTCTTTAATTTTTTTCGTACTTCTGCTTTGATGTAGTGAATGTTGCAGCTTCAAGCAACCACAGGATGGGGACCTTTGTCATTTTCCTTGTTTGCAGTTTGCTTTCACCGATGCTAATGCTGCTCAAAATGATGAATCTCTTGAGTGTGCAATACATGTCATGGCCAAGGTTATCTGTCCTATATTGTTGGATACAATTGTTAAAGGTGCGCAAACTTCATTCTAATGAGCCACTAATTATGAAATCAACAATATTTGTAAATATTGTTTGGTTGAATATACTTCCATTAGTTGGATTGCTTTCATTTAGAGCCTAAATCCAATGCATAATTGTTGATGTTTCTTGAGCTTTAGTTATCATTCTTTGTTGAAACCCATATATATAAAACTAATAGATTGAATGAAGTAACCATAAGAAATCTATTGCTGAATTCTATTCTTTTAATGTGAATACATGAAAAACAACTGATTCCTTTGAATTATTGTTCTACACTTACAGTTATTAAATAAAAGGAAAATTCAAGAATTTGGAGTTTATAACATGTGTTTGTGTGCATTGTATTGACTCTAATTTTGTAACTCTATTTGGGGAATTTTAGAAGAAAAAAAAAGGCAGTAAACATTTGGATCTAATTGAAATTGCCAATGTTGAAGCTTGATTTAGCTTTCTTGTTCACTAATTTTCTTCTAAGGACAGATAACTTGCAATGAAGTTTATCTCCCATTTAATTTGAAACACTTAATAAGTGTATTTTTGCCTTTTCCAAATGTTTCATATGTCTATTCGGAGTATGTTTCTGAGAATTAAATGCAGAATGCACCAATTGCCAATGGAAGAAACACAAAGTGACATTATTTTTCATATTCCATTAAACCAGGCCTATCTTTCTTTATTTAAATAGAACCTTCTGAGTAAATTTTGCATCAAGAATTCTGCAAATATATCTATTCATCAAGTTTAAGCTTTTTGTTGGACTATGTTATTCATGTAATCTGTTGCTTCTTGCATAAGTCTTGTAATTGATGTGATTCATGATGTTAGAGTTCTATCAATAGCTGGTTGGTGTATTAGTTTTGTGGTGTGATGCAAGAGATCCTTGTCGATATAATTTTACTGCTAGTGTTTTCTTGCTAAAGAGTAAACACAGACTTGAGTAATTGGCCCATGGCATTGCTAGTTTTTTTTTCAATTCATTGTGGAAAGTGATAGGAAGTGTCCATATAGAAATTATGTTAATACCATATAGATGGTAGAGAGATTTGCATATGCTTGAGTTTAAAATTGTCCAGTCATGTCAAGCCAGCAATATGAAGTGGCCATATAGAAATTATGTTAATACTGTGTAGATGGTAGAGAGAAAGGGAGCCTTGGTACAACGGTAAAATTGTTGTCTTATGACTTAGAGAACACGGATTCGAGTCTCGAAAACAGCCTTTTGCAAAGTAAAGTAAGGCTGCGTATAATAGATTCTTCTCCAGGACCCTGTATGGTGAGAGCTTCGTGCATCGGGCTACCCTTTTACCATGTAGATAGTAGAGAGTTTTGCATATGCTTGGGTTTAAAATTGTCCATTCATGTCAAGCCAGAAGTGGTATCATTTCATGAGCATCTTAAGGTTAAAATATGTTTAATGTGAAAAAGTTGTATGTGCAGGTTTATTTGCTTCACCTGTTGAGAAGATTTTTGAGTTACTGATATTCATGGTCTCGTTAGGAATTACATCATAATACTTTTTTTTTGTGACAGAATTGCTTATGCATTATATGTGTCCATGGGTCATTATGTGGAGTTAAAACTAGTTTTTACATTGAAGGTTTGTTTGGCAGTTGTTAAATTTTGATTCATGATGTCAGTTGTTTCAAGTTGTGGTTTCTGGAGGCAGTAACTAAATTGGATATGCCTGTTAGTCATCTTCATGAAGTTACATACAATTTAAGTTGAAAGATTGTGTGTTGATGATAATTGTTAATTTATGATGTTGACCATATGTGTGGTAGTTGAAAATGACTGCTGAACTTGTCTGAGCCATCTGTGGTGTGGTTTCCATATGTTTTTGTACTGAAGCACGAGTGCATGACTAGTTTTTGATGAATGAATGTGTCGGTAGAGTATTTGATACTTGCAAGAGTTGGTGGTGATCTGCAAGTGGGCTTGATCGTTTGTTGCCCTGGACATCTGGGCCATGTAAAAGGTGTTTATTACATATCTAGGCTAGTTTATTTGTAGCTAGCTGCAAGATCAACCTGTTTTAACTGGTAATATATTTCTAATGCTTTGATGATGAGACAACAGGCCTCATGAAACATGTTAGCTTTGCCTTTGTTTTAAACTTCTCTTTCATATCAGGTGACCCTAGAGTCTTTGAAGCAAAGATCGTATGGATAGAACCAGATGCAACTTCTTGGGCGGCTAACTCTTGTAAAACCTTAAAGGGTGAATTAGGCCTTGAAATTGTTCTCGAGGAAAAAGCAGTTCGAGAAAATGGTGATGCATGGAGAATGTTAATGGATGCTTGCTTACCTGTGATGCATCTTATAGATACAAGTCGATCTTGTCCTTACGGAATTCAGCAGAATCAGGAGCTTCTTGGCATTTCTTGTGCTTTTGACCAAGCAGTTAAGGTATAGTATTGTTCTTAAACTTAGTTACATATAATTATTCATTTATTATTATACCTCCCATCTGTTGCCACTTATTCATATAACCCATGTCTACCTGGTCTCAATGTTATATTCACACAATTCACAAGAAGTTGAATGAGATCAGGTGCGATGTGATGATATTCATTGGAAATAGGTGATGGGAAAAGCATGAGAGAGAGATTCATTAGTAGTGTGTAGCTTGTTTCAGCCGTTGTTGCTAAACTTAGTCATGTTATAAGTCATTTCTTTATTCTGATTTTCTTTTTCAATCTCAGCCATACATGCTGTAGAAGCTATTGTTTTACAAAGAATGAAAAATGTGATTCCTAATTTACTGATGTGATGAGTAAGCTATCTCAATGAAGCTGAAAGATCTTAAAAGGTCCTGGGGAAGAGGTAAACAATAGTCTGTTGAACCACCTAGTTCAGATTCTCAGTAAAGAAGCTGCATTTTGCAGATGATTCTGAGGAAGAGGTGCTGTTGAATGATGTCAGTAAACGAGTCAACCCATTTCCCGTGTGATAGTACATATATCAAGGATGTGAAATATCATCAGGATTAATTTGATAATTTAGTAATATGATTTAGTCTATAGATAGTTGGGCAAAGTGGAATTGACTGGTGTTGTACCATATATGCAGGCATTCTATATCTCCTTTTTCAGCATTTCTTTCAATCAAATTTAGCCAAGATAGATGAAGGGAACTGATTGAAGGGAAGCCTTGGCGCAACGGTAAAGTTGCCGCTTTGTGACCTAAAGGTCACGGGTTCAAATACTGGAAACAACCTCTTA
>JBAMHZ010000117.1:1828114-1840882 GCA_037177395.1 Alpinia galanga
ACAAAGTAAAACCCATGTAATCCACATTACATTGCAAATCTACAAAGTCAACACAAGTCAACGCCAGCCACCGCCACCGCCGGCGGCGGCGGCCGGCGGTAGATGAATACCAAACAACATTACAAACTTTAACCAAACATGGTAATGTAATCACTCTTGTAATCAAAGATTACATTACAAAACTTAACCAAACTTAGTAATGTAACACACATTCCATTCCATTCCATTCCACATTCCATTACATTACAGCGTACCAAACGTAGCCAAAGTATTCTTATTAGGCCATTAGAGAAATATTCTTTAAAAGTGCATATTCTTATCGCGACATGAAGTGTTCTTATTTAGTTGTTATAGTACATACGTAATGGTCATCTTAATTTTTAGTAGTCTTGTAGACACGAACTTTAACAACTAACAATAAAAAAAAATTTATATGGTCTCTCCTATAAATGACGAAAACTTTCCCTTTATACTGAGTCGTTTCATATGAACCTCACACTTTCTCTACTTATATGAGTTACTTCTCTTCAATGGGAGACTTCTTTCTTCATTAGCCGAGTCACTTCGCATTGATTCAATAATTTCTGAATATGTCGAGCTGTTCTTTATCAATTCGACAACCATTCTTTCCGATTGAACTGTATCACATGAACTTAACGACTTCTACTTTTGCTGAGTTATTTTCTATATCTACTCGATGACTGAGTCATTTCTTATGAGCTTATTAGTTTCTTTTTTTGTCAAATTGTTTCTAATGAGTTTGACTTCTCCTTCGACTCAGTAATTCTTGTTAATATTGAGTTATTTTCATTTAGCTCAGTTTAGTTTCTCTTAATCGAACCATATTGATTCGATTATTATTTTCTTAATTGAACTATTTTTAATAGGCTCGATGTTTCTCGTCGAATAGCCCTAAACTGATTTAACAATTCTTATTAATAATTTTTCCTCCATTATTTTTTATCTCCATTGTAATTGTGACCCGGAAGGAACAGTACAGTGCAGTTTAAAGCTGTTGCCATTAAACCTTTGCTTAGTGGCCAACAGTGACAGCATTAATTACTGGGCTCAAAGCAAACACTGTTGATGTCCTGGGGTTTGCTTGCCTCTCTGTGTAAGAGCAGTCCAGACTTCAGAGCATGCGGCCAACTTGTGGATATCAGACTTAATTGTAATCATGTTTATCTGTTCAGACTGAGGAACGAGAAGAAGATTTCTTAGTATTTAAATGTATTTAGTAAGCCTCAATTAACAGTATAAAAATGTTTATAACCTCACCACCTTAGCATCTTGGCATTGTCTCTAATGCTTTTAACATAATGTTGAATTTAAAGAGCCATGTCGAAGTACATACTAAACTAAGTGAAAAATGAGAAGGGAAGATAAACATTTTTTGTTACAAAGGATCAAAAGAGGCTTTTAGAGTAGAAGAGGATTTGCTTGTCAAAAAAAGAGTATATCAAACAAAATGTAACCATTGATCTATTTAATTGATTATGATTATTTATTCATCTTTAAACAGGAAGGAACCAAAACTTGAACGCAATGTCTCAATCTTGCTTCCTGTTTGTTTGGAGAACAAATCCAGGCAATGTTTTTGTTGGTTGTTCATCACGTGGTGGAAAGCGTGAGGGTTTGCTTGTTCTTCGAAAAGTTTGTGTTTGACTTTTGATTTTTCATTTTTTTTTTCAAGTCTCCACGTATCACAAATGAGTCTATTAAACTTTGACTTTTGATTAATTGCACATAAAAAAAGTTTCCTCGAGTACTTTTGGTTTCTTCGGATGGTGTAATCGCATAAAAAGGTTGTGGTAGAGCAGCTTTAATAAACAATGCAGTAAATATTGTACTTTCATCGTAACAGCTAAATAATGTTGTTATGTAGCATTAAAGTTCTGCAGTAAACGAACTGTAAAGCGCAGACAACCATTAATGCTTTCTGAGCATCCTGCAATAATACTGTTTCATGCTGCAACAATGCTGTCTATCTTGAGAATTATTAACTCTACGTACTAGGTTTTTGTACCACATTTCAATTCATCTCTAAACTGCTGAGAATCACCCAAATGCATTTTGTTTTCCTATGCGAGTTCATCAGTGAAATCACATGAGTTGCAGTGAAACAAACAATAAAAGCCAATGCGGATTCATTGCAATTGCATTAATGGTTCAGATTTGAAACCAATTTATGTAGATTTATGCTTTGATAAGGGGAAGAATCTTGGGGAAATATGAGTGTTCTTGAGTTATCCCTAGGAGACTTCCCACCGAATTGGCCGAAAATGGTGAGAAACAGCCATCGAATCACTTGAAACATCTTTCTTTCTTACTTGTTCTTCCTCTTCTACTCTGTTCCTATCTTTTCCTCCGCCGCCGCCATTCTTTCTTCATTTTCTCCACAACAACTCGTTCCTCTTCTGTTCCTTCTCCTTTCTTCTTCCTTTTCTTCATAACGACTGTCGAAGGGGAACCCATTTCTCTTCTTGTTTCCCTTTAATATACAGGTGCCTTTTCAATTTATTGCCTTTTTATTTGCAGGCCAAATAAATTTGGTCGTTATCATTTGACTCTTATTTGTTTAGTTATTAGTTAATTTTAAGAAATAAATCTAAACCTGCAGCTTGTTAAGAAACAAATCTAAACCTGATGCCATCATCAAACAATCTAAACTAGCTCGTTTATGATACTTGATTCGTGATTTCTGATTGAAAATTAGCTTATGATTTATGATTTCTGCTTTTGAATATTTTAGTTCAGTTAAGTTTGTGTTGAATCTGCTTGAATCTAAATTCTGGTTGCTTTTATTCAGTTTAGTTAATATACTGAATCTGCTTGAATCTGAATTGTGTTTGGTTCAGCTCAGTTAGTTCGATCATGATTGTTTCAGTTCAAATTTCTGAATATGCTTGAACTTAATGTTCAATATCATTCAATGTTTCGATCACTAGGAGTAGAATCGCTCGAAAGCTGCCGAACAATTCTGTGTCGACGATCAAGGAATCTAAAACACAAGCTAAACTGGACATAGCGCAAAAATCTGTACTTCAAGAACATTGCACAAGCTGTCACAAACACTTAACTGAAATTATCACAATTGATGAATATGCTTGCACATGTGAAAGTGTATATGAAATCTAGGCATGCTACAAATCTGCAGGTGAGAATTCTACACTGCAAGAAGAAACAATTTTTGATGATGACTGGATTCTAACAAGTAACCTGAAAGTTTCACTAACAGATTCAGATTCAGTAAACAACAAATATCAAAGAATTGGAAGTAGAAAACTTAAACCAAAACCTCATGTGAACAACTCATCGACTATGAAATCTAACATGAACTCGAAACTCATAGGCCATGACCGACTAGTGAAGGATGCAGCTAAACGAAGAAACCACAATCTTCCTTGAGCCATGGCGATGCTTAAATCCTCATCTCAGGAGGAGAATTGTTGTTCTAACTAAGCTGAACCGCAATCCACAATATGAAAGAAAAATACTAGTACTAGATTCTAAGGATGGTTAGTTCTTCTCCATGAATCTTGAACGAGGAAGGCTCGACTAATTTTAAAGATAGTCAACTCAATTTCACAGGGCACTAAGTAACTTTTAAGCGAGATATGCTCTATCGACTATGAAAGTACAATAAAAAGTGCTCATATGAACAACTTAAGCAGCTATTTATCATCTCACTTGAAAGAAAATCCTATAAATGCACTTTGAATAGGGATCGAACCGTGAGTTTAAGTGAGTTAAACTGAATACTTGAGTTATATATTTAAAAAAAGGGATAAAAGTGTAGGGATGTTTGCTTAATCTCAGTTTAGTACACGTCTTAAACTATATGAAATTTGGAATCCGAGAGATGTGAGCCTTAAGAATCCAAACATATTTACTGCCTAAATCAATAATTTGCCAATTATAGGAAAGATTATTAGCATTGCGAGAAAGGGATGCTTTAAACCTTACCAAAAACAGATACCGGGAAGGATTAGCTGTCTCGGCGGAACCACGAAACACGTCGCTTTCATTCACCGAACAGCGACGCCGACGCTGCCGCGCAACCTAAAATCCGCTTCTCTTGGCCTTTTCACGAAACACGTCGGCCACTCCCCTCTGTGCCTCTTTGCGGTGGCGAGACGGCGCAAGCTTTAGCCGGATCCGCTACTGATGCAAATCTGAAAGGAGAAATCAAAAGTATTCCCGCTTCCGATATCGAACTCGCCGCCATCACCGCATCATATGGGCGCAATAGGGCGTGGGTTAGAATTTCGAAGGAGGTGAGGAATGGGGGAACAACCAACGGCGGATCGCATTTCGTTCGTCGGTATATGATTCGGTAGCAATGTTCTTCCTATCTCTGACGGCTATGAATCTGTGATAGGAAATGTGATTTTGCTAATCCATATTGCGATTCCATCAACGCAGATGATTCCTTTCTTGCGGTGAAAGAAAGAGTGAAAGTCAAAGTATCTGACAACAATTTTGAATAGTAGTATGTACTTGAAACGAGATGGGCAGAACAATGCACAATGCTGAAGGAGAATCTTTTCTTCCAGGTCTGTTCGTCTTCTTAATTGCAGCTGCATTTTAATCGCTGAGGGTTTCTTTGTTCTTAAATAAAATCTATTCTTCTATTTAGGCTACAGATTCATCAGATCTGATTTCTGTGGTCCTGTAGATTTCGTCTCATCTGCTGATCTTTAATTAAGAAGAGTTTGTTTTAATAGAGTAAAATATTAAGAATAAGACAGGAGAGCGAGGAGGCAAGAACAGAAGTGAAAAGTAGGATCTTGGGTCGTAAAACGACACTTTTGTTTTGGGGGCTTCCCCCCATCTCACATCCTGTTCATTTTATGCTGCAGCGCCTTGTGAGGAGTCGGTGGACAGTGGGTACTCCCCCTGTTAGCAGACACGACTCCACCTCCTGTGATTGATTGATACAACCCTTGCCGGTGCCGGTGGTGGTCCTTCCGCTGCGGTCCCAAGGAGAAGCAGAAGGTCCTACATTCTTACTCTCCCCTGCTCATGCAGTGGCTTTCGGTCACCTAATTCTTCCAAAGTTCGCCATTACATTTCTACTCTTACCGTTTTCCTGGAGTTGAGCTGGTATCGCTGCCACTTCCATCATCCTTACTCTCTGAAAAGGGGAATCGACGAATCTTGGAAACCCTAGCAGATCTCACAATGCCAGTTTGGTTATGAGTTAAGTGAGATGTAGTTGCAGAAGAAGGGAAAAACCAGCCATTGAACCATTTGAAACATTTTCCTCTCCCGTTCGTTGAGGTATACGACAACATCTTGAATGCAAAGTTGTGAATTTTTACTTGTCCTTCAGTATTGGATAGCTTGCGTTGCAGATCTAAAGCTATATCTTTTCCTAGGTAACCATTCTGTGGTGGTATAGCTGCTGGAGATGAAGAACTCCACTACTTCCTCTTCCACCAAATCTGGTATGTTTCCTAGCCCTGGGACGCCCACCTACCGACACGGCGCCGGAGTGGCTGGTTACCAGAAAGGGTGGAGCTCGGAGCGGGTGCCTCTGCCTGTGAATGGGAGCCGGAGATATGCGGGAAGCGGCGTTCTCTTGCCATTCGCCAATGGGCGGACTTTACCCTCAAAATGGGAGGACGCCGAGCGGTGGATCCTCAGCCCCGTCTCAGGTGATGGGTATGGGAGTTCGCTCATGCCACCGTTGCATCATAGGCGACCCAAGTCGAAGAGTGGTCCTCTCGGAGCACCTGCTGTGAAATCTGGTGCCTATTCATCAGCTTCGCCGCTGGTTCCTTGCTTCGACAGTGGTAGAGTTGGAAATTTTACGGCGGCCTCGCCTTTCCTGGCTGGAGTTTTGATGCCGGAACACAGTTTTGCAGGCAATGACGGTTGCGTGAGAGGAGGGAGTGTAAACATAGGAGGAATAGGAAGAATTGATGGTAGCGCCAGCGGCGGCAGCAGCTTGAGTGGGAAAGCTCGCTCTGCTGATGAAGAGCCATATATAGTCAGATCCGCTAGTACTCGTAGGTGTTCCGATTCAGTGATGGAATCTTCTTCTTCTGTTCCCTGTTCTCAAGGTGCTACTGGTCTTCAGTTTTCATGATCTCATTCAATTTACTCTTTTCATCCATTTTTGGTTCTTGTTGTCGCATTGATAAGCAGCACTTACAACCACTTTTGGGGATTTTGCTTGTTCTTAATGTATTTTAGGTGTGATTTATATTTTGGCATGATTCTGCACACACTAGATTTATCTCCATTTTATTGCATAAACAATTTATCTAGAATTCCTGATGCTTATTCTAATAATCATCATTCTCATGATAAATATGTATGTTTACTCCTAGTTCTTTTTGTAAAGGACAACTTGCATAGAAATATCAACAATCTAAAGCAACACAGTTTAAGTGTTTCATCAAGTCCATTTGAAGAGTTTCAGGATTTGCTTCATGTAAGAGTGGTTTCACCTCAATTCCCATAGTTTACTATTTAAATATCAGCGACATGTGCTTAAATATCAGTAACATAGAAAGTTAGGGTTGTTATCTTACGGGGCCATTCAGCTCACTGCCACAGTCATGTTGAATCCTAATATGAATGTTTATGTGAATTTCAATATGATTTCCTTTCTTGAATCTTTTCAACTCATTGACATTTACCCTTAAAGTATACCAATTTATCATTGTTTATTATGTTTGTTTCTCTCATTATCATGTTGCTTATG
Organism: Alpinia galanga; assembly: GCA_037177395.1. Classification (NCBI taxonomy): domain Eukaryota; kingdom Viridiplantae; phylum Streptophyta; class Magnoliopsida; order Zingiberales; family Zingiberaceae; genus Alpinia; species Alpinia galanga. The sequence continues at coordinate 1,834,830 of JBAMHZ010000117.1, forward strand.
AGTGTTATAAAGGGTCTTTTATTTGCTTTATATTGCCAGAAATATGAATGATATTTCGTCCATTTCCTATGCTTTCTACTAGCTGGCCTCACGTCACACCAGGAAATGATTATTTTATGTGAACTTCAATATGATTTCCTTGTTTGAACCCTTTTAAGTCATTGACATTTACCCTTAACCAAATTATCAGTGTTTATTACATCAATTTGTTTTCATTATCATGTTGCCTATGAGTTATAAAGGGCTTTTTATTTACTTTGTATTGCCAATAATGCGAATAATGTTTTGTCCATTTCAATCCTCTCTACTAGATGGGCTATGTTTTATCGATTTCAATGCTCTCTACTAGCTGGGCTCACATCACACGAGGACATGTTATTTTTATGTGAACTTCATTATGATTTCCTCATTTGAATCCTTTTAACTCGTTGGCACTTACCGTTAAAGTAAACCAAGTTATCAATTTTTTTCATCATCAAGTTGCTTATGAGTTAAAGGGATTTTTATTTACTTTGTATTGCCAAAGATGAATAATGCTTTGCTCATTTCTAATGATCTCTACTAGCTGGCCTCACTGCACAACAAGACATGATTAGTTTATGTGAACTTCAATGTGATTTCCTTGTTTGAACCCTTTAAGTCATTGACATTTACCCTTAATGTAAACCAAATTATCATGTTATTACTTCATTTTTTTTTTCATTATCATGTTTCTTATGAGTTATAAAGGACATTTTATTTACTTTGTATTGCCAAAAATATGAATAGTATTTTGTGCATTTCTAATGCTCTCAACTTGCTGGCCTCACATCTCACCAGGGCATGATTATTCAGTTGTCATCCCGTTGTTACAAATTTCCTTAGACTGAAGAGCTCATACCTCATATGTAGTCCATACTTGTCTATATGCTCATCAATTTTAAATGCACTTTGCATAATATTTTCCTTTGTGCCATATTTTCTATCAATAAGCCCGGTCTGATAATCTTTAAATGTTGGAAGACAACTCTACTGCATGTTACTGTATATAGCTGTTTGAATGACGATTTCAATTCCTCTTTTTCTCCAAAGTGTTTAATTTATCATATCTTATTTAGATTCAATTACAGATGAGCAATTTGAAGGTACAAAAGAAGCAGCCTCCACAGCATCAATCTCAGTTTTTAGGAAGGATGTTGCAACACAGATGAGCCCAGAGAGAAGTTCTCCATCCTCTCCCAAAGAGATTCATTTTTCCCCTTCTACTTCAACTCCTCCCCTTGAACTAGAGAACCATTTCTCAAAATTTGAGGTTCGGGATGTGCAAGTAGATGATCGGGTTACTGTAACTAGATGGTCCAAAAAACACATATCACGAGGGTCTGATAGGCGTTCATCCGGCATTATAGAATGGAAGAAAAAGGCAGAGGAGGCAAATACTTCTGCTTGGGGAGTTGCTGAGACAGCAAAGTCCATGTCAAAGTAACACCTTTTCTTCTCTGTTTTTTTCTACTTCTCATTGATCCACGTTATGTATGCCTTTTGTTACAAGTTCAATTATACAAGAAATATGTTTGATTCGGATGTTTTTGGTGTGAGTGATGACAGGCATGCGTTTAACTGTTCTACATGTAGTCACTTCCTGTACATGAAACCATGTGCGACATGTAGGGAGGGAATCAGAAACATAATCTATCTATCTGATAATTGATGGCTTACTGCAGAATTTTCTTTCAGGGCATTTCTAGAGGAAACATTAATCAAACATGAAAACATGAAGGATGGCCACATTAAAGAATGACTGTTTTCTTCAACTAGTGATCTTTTCTAGAAGTTTCATGCATGCAATATCGTACGATAAGATTTTAGATATACTTCATTTCCTTACTATATATGTGGGCAACTGCAATGTTCTTGTTTGGAAGCATGTGTTATTATTGTCTGACCACTCTCCTAGCACTTTGGAAAGGTGTAAAAGAGAAGAAGCAAAGATCACAGCGTGGGAGAACTTACAGAAAGCAAAAGCCGAAACAGAAATTAGGAAACTAGAGGTGCTTTAGTACTTGTGTACTTTACCTTATTTAACTGAAGATTGCTATTTTTTTTTACAATTCTATATTTTTGAACCTTCTCTGTATGAATATTATGATGCTTTATAATTCAATATATCTCGTTGCAGATGAAACTAGAAAAGAAAAGATCTTCCTCTATGGAGAAAATTTTGAACAAACTTAGATCAGCTCAGAAGAAAGCAGAGGAAATGCGAAGTGATGTGGCTGACAGACAAATCAACCAGGTAGCAGCGACCACCAAAAAGACTCCATTCTTCTGCAAAAGCGGCCGTATTAGTTCCCTTAGTAGTTGCTTTGCTTGCCACACTTGCTAGCCCTCCATCTGTATTCTCAACCTCACTAAAATCAGGGCTTCAGCAGTAAGTTAATAAAATGTATTATTAACTGCCTTCTATTACTTGCTGCTGTTTAACTTTCCAATTAGAAGCACCTTAGTACATTCATTTGTGCAACTGTATTTATTTCAGATCACGGAGATCTTGCACCGCATGCTCGTCAGTTCACTCTGTTGCTGTGTTTTTTTGGTACAGTTTGATGGCAGTAACTGAGTTGGACAACGAACAAACAATGCATGGTAACACTTGTGACCCCTCTGATTGATTGTGATCTTCCTGTTTGAGACTGGGTATCAGTAAGGACAGTGTTTTGGTAATCTAAGAATCATTTACAAAAAGAAAAAAGAAAAAAAAAGGCTTCTGGTGTATGTGATGCAAATTTGTCTTGATTGGTTGTACTCTTGCATTGGTGGAGCGCTGACATGGATGTAAGGTTCTATGTTATTTTGGTCATGCACATGCAGTCATTCATAAGGCTATATGATCTTTTTATGTGTTTATTGCAAACGTTCCTCGTAAGTTCTTTCGTCGAAGAATGTGATGTGTAAATGTGAGTCGGAAGTCCTGAAACAGAACTGGGTGAGCATTCAACTACAAGAGAAGTAATTTTAAAATTATTTAATTATCATTCCTTATAAGAAAAGTATTTGCTTTTTGGTTTAGTTTAATAGTAGCTATTTGTTCACTTTAATAGTCTTTCAAATTATTTTGTATTCAATTAGGTCAATTGAGTTGGGCTAATTGTTGCTAGGCTTGATAATCTTGAGGCTACCGTGAGCTTGCGGTTATAGCTTGGCCTCCATGAGATCGCTGTGAGCTTACAACGGTCTCATGGAGAGTTATTGGCCTAGCCTTTGTGTCGAGCTAATTCCGACCTCACGAAGAGCTCATTGGTAGGCTTAGGCTCGTGAGGCCACATCGTGATCGTGAGCTTGTTGGTTAAGCTAAGCTGGTCATTGGGGCTCTTGTTTTTTGGTTAGCATCAGGGTGTTCAAACTTTCGGCCCGATTAATCTCTGGGGATGATCAATTCTGTCCCATGGTCTTTCAGGGATGTCCCTTTAACAGTGGAGCTGAAAGAGATCGGAGCTTTAATGAATCTCTACTAACCACCTGGGTAAATCAAGGAAACGCTCGCAGCTCCAGCATTTCAGCCCGGCATTTGCAGTCGTATCATCCCTGAAAGGTTGTCCAACGTCGAAGTCGTACTACATTCGCCAGACAAACTTCTGGACAGAGGGTCGTCTCTATGAATTTTTCAAAAATTCATCATCGAACTATGCCCTAATAGAGAATTGAACTATGTTCTCCTGTAAATTACCTTCGTGTCTTGGCGCACCATGTCCTTGGATGAATTCGAGGAACGTTTGCAATAAACACATATACAGGTGCCCTCTTGATTGGGGCTCTTGTGTCTAGGCATGTGGAGGAGAGAAAAACAATTTAATTTGCACATGGATTTGAAGTACATTCCTTCTTTAATTTTAAGAAAAGCATCTTGACTCATATGCAGCTCGTCCTTTTTATTTTTCGTCTGCTTGCAGGTAAACAAGACAAGCAAATTTGTTAGATTAGGTGAATCTGACACATTACTTGGATGAGTTCGATTAAATTGATTTGGGGTTGGTTTACTGTGTATGTGTAAGAGATTAAAATATGTTAAATCTAGTGGTTTTTATCAGTTTGTTTTCGAATCATTATAAGGGAAATAAATTATGTTGTGTTTTTGACCCTTGAAACTAGTAATCAACGTATGGAGAAATGACACTCTCGTATTTGCAAAGGATTAATCTGTTATATATTGTAAAACATCTGTATACGCTAACTAGTAGACTCTTTTTACGGGCTGAAGATGAATTGGTCTACTTGGTTACCATGAGGGGCAAATAAACAAAATCGATCAAGGTGAGTGGCACTAGGGCATGGATGGGATAATGAAGCAAGCTGAGTCGAATAGGCCAGTCAAGTTAGGATAAGCATGAAGAGTGAATCACTTAAATTAGGAGGGTAAACTAATAGGCCAATTAAATATATTAATTAGGATTGTTTATCCAAATCAAATTAAGCCAATTGTATTTATTCCATTCGATACAAATTTAAAAACTTTTATTGATATCATTAATTAAAAAACTATTATAATTCTCATGATATAAGACATCCAATTATAATTCTGAACCATCGATCGATCTTCTCTTTGTATTTATCATACTTGAGTTTCTGATTTATCTCTTTCTTTGATAGGAGCAACTAAAGGAACCACTAATATGATGGTTTCACTTTTTTTTTTTTTAGTTTGCTGAACTGTTTTATTTTTGCCTCAATCTGACATTTTAATGCTCCTCGGTAGCAGTAAATTTATAATATTCTGTGACATTTTTGTTGTTTTGTTTGAGGCCATAAAGGATTTAAGTTAAATTTTATAGTATTTATATTTATTCGATAAGATAATCAAAATAGTTAAACTATTGAATAGTCATTTAAATTTAATTTAATTTCTTTTATTTTTTAAATTGAATTTAATTTGAGCATGCCTTATTTAATTATTATCAAACTTTTAATTAAGGTTGAACCATTCAAACTAAATGCTATCAAGTTTCTAAGTCAAATTTATTTGTTTGTTTAAAATTGTAATATTTATTTGATCGATTATTAGAAATAATTTAAGTGAGGATAAATAAACTTATAAATAAGTTCAAAAATAAGTTTGATAATGAACTTAGTTTACAAGTTTTGTTTTAGAATATACTTTATAAATTGTATTAAGATACTGTTTACAAATATTATTTTTGAATATTAATAAGTTGAATATATAGGCATTAAGTTTATTTATTTAATTTATCAAACTGTCTATTTAATTAACTTAATGCCTATTGAACAAATATAAATGAGCTTTTATCAAATCGAACACTAAATTTATTCACGAAAAGCTAATTTATTTACAACTTCAGTTTTGTTTCTACAGTGTAATACAGTGATAAAATACTAAAGAAAATAAATAAAAAAATTAAAGTTCAAATCTCATTAAAATGAATATTTTAAAAAATATGAAACCATCACGTTAGCAATCCCTTCAGTTGCCTCTACCGAGGAGGAGGGTAAATCAACAGCCCCTCGGTGGCCCAGAGTTGTTAAAATGAATATTTTAAAGATCAATCTTGAACGTGTATAAATATGTATAAATAGGGAAAGTTGCACATATTATCCTTCTGTTCAATACCTGAATTTATGCCTGAGAATTGTAGATTTCTGTTATGAATGAGAGAACAACTCCTTTCAAATTTCAATTCATCTCTAGACTGCACTAAAAAATCTGGAGGGAAATTTGAGACGAAGTTCTTAGGATTAAAAAAGAATGTGAAACCGTTGTATTAGTTGTCTCTAATCTATGAAAAAAGATATATCAGATTTCCAATTAACAAGTATAAAGATGAGACTACCGAGAATAATAACTACAATAGCATTATTGAAAATAAAAATATGGCAATGTTTTAATAATAAATATAAAAAAAGACAAAAGTGAATATTTTCATGATCTTATTCATATAATTTTCTACCAACTAATTTTAAAGATTATTTTGGAGGTTATGTTCTTTATATATATTTTTCTCACAAAAAAATATTGTGTTATTCACAGACATTCTATTTATATGACATATTCAAATGGCCTT
>JBAMHZ010000117.1:1868540-1882480 GCA_037177395.1 Alpinia galanga
AGCTTTGTGATGCGACACCATCGTTAGTTTCGTTGGATAAAGCCAAAGGTTTCTGATCGGTGTGTTTAAAGAAAAAGATCCTTCCTTCGGTTTTTGTGTTAAATTTATTCGACTGATCCCGCAATTAAGAAACTAACCAAATGCATGAGCTACCTCGGCACGACATTAAATAGGCCCCACTTAATTAACGTGATACATTTGGTTAAATATAAATCATGAAAAATAAATAAATAAATAAATATAATTTCTTTTAATAAATTGTGAATTCTACAATTTCAAGAATATTGAGTCAGAAAATAAAGTTAAATCGTCGATATATTGTCTCTCAAATTAAATATTTATTATATGATCAGGGCTATATCTCTAATGCAAGGTCAACGACGCATGCTCACTTTTTTAAAGAGATTTAAATCACTTTCTAAAAGAGTTTAAAAATTAAAAATTAATTCATTAATTTTGTTTAAATTTGATTCAGGCCATAGAAATCGAAATTTTAAGTCCGGCCCTATTAATACGACAACGATTGTTTTAGAGGATAAAAACATTTTAAATCTTCTGTGATCGTTACTGCAAAATATGTCTATCTGTTTCACTAAAATTTAAAAAAACTCATAAAATAATTTTTAAAATTTCACTTTAATGATCTTAGTAGACGTTTTATCTATTGTTTAAAATAAAAGTTATGCTTTTATAATTTAAAAATTACTACTATTATTAATATTTTGGAGTTAAAACATATAAACTTTTAATTCGTATTTTTTTTTTAACTATAATCCTTATAAATATCATATAATTATTAACGGGATCATAAGAAGAATAATCTTTTTATAAAATTAAAATATCATAATGCATAGCTAATATTTGTAAAACAGCTAACTTTGATAAGATATAAAGCAAATGCAACGAAATAAATGTAAAGAATATAATAAAAATATTTTTATTTTTTTTTATCGTTAACACGTAAAATAAAAATTCATCCATAATCTATTTATTTAAAATTAAAATTATAGTAAAAAAATGTTGGAACTTTGGTTGTCAATTAAAGGTATCAATAGTCTTTCTTCGATTTTTACTTGTGAAGCGGAAGCAAAGTAATAGAAAAGTAAAATGAAAATCAAGTTGAGCAATACTAATACAAGTGTTTAACATGGTTCGGAGATTCACTTCTATTATATGACAATCTGACATATTATTCATCTTTCAAATCTTTACTATTTTCTTCTTTATACGAAACTAGGTAGAGAAAAACCTTTTTACAATAATACTATCCTCTTTTTCTTATAAGGAATGAAAATGAACTTTGAAAGGTTTCTAAGTTTGAGCAAGTATGACATACCAGTTAACTGATTATGCTGTTGAGCGCTACCAACAACTTTTGGCAGTTGTGATCTCTAGAATTTTTATTTGTTATTTTTTAACAGTATTATATCAGTCGACTGGTTGAGACTAATCAAATAGAATTAGGTCTAGTCGACTGGGAAAACTGACTGTGACCTGTTCCAACTCACAGTCATCTTCTAGTTGATTAACCAACAGTGGCAGTCGGCTGGTAAACTTAATGAGATTTACCTTATCAAGTATGACCATTTTTATACTTACCCTTAGTCTATATTTATGCCTTTAAACTTCTTCCATCAGTTTCGTAGCTTTGTGCCTTCGGAATGCTTCCGAGCCCTAAGACTCTCCATCCTTCACACTTACTTTTAAAAACTTCCTTCGCTTTGTCATACTTTCAGGTATTCCTTTACCAATGACTCAATACAAATATAAAGAATTATGTTTGAAAATATTTGATTTCACTGATATTTCATTTTGAATTATTGCTACAATCATTTATAACCATCGTCTAATTAAAATTTATATAAAACTTTACAATAATTATATTTTACACTCATTTATGCAGATGAAAGAGTAATTTTTTTAAAGTGTTTAGCAAAATATAATATTTCAAAAGTATAGTATTCTGAACTCTAAAAGTTCCAAATACTCTTTGTGTCTCGGATAACAAAAATTGATTCGATCCAATTTTAACATTGTTGAGATTCACATTTAAAATTATGATTTTCTTATTCTTTTAAAATTGAGATGAACCTCCTTTTCATTAAATTTGACACGTTGAAAGCAATCGGAATTTTAAAATTAAAAAAAAAAAAAAGAGAGAGCGCAGAGAAAATAATATGAAAATAATGAAATAAATATTATATATTTCAAGTTTAAAAAATAACCGTCATTAAATCAAAATTATTAATAAAAAATAATAAATAATTTCATTTGTAAAAAAAAATTATAATTTATTATTTCATTTAAAAAAAATCTTATAAATAAGCTATAATAAAAAAATAAATTATAAATTTTTAAGAATCGCAGCCTGCTACTCCACATCTCGCTCAGGTTACTATCGCTCGTAATCGTTGGTCAATAAATTAATGCTCGTGTTTTTGTACTCACTAGCAAAGAAGAGGCGGCCGATGACTGAGGCAATGACGGAAATAAAATCATGACGAGTGAAATTAAATAACGATATCTTCGATACCTGCCATTTTAATAATTTTTTTATATATAAAAAAATTTGATATCTGACGTTTTCTTCATGCCTATTTAATGTACCCTAAATATGACGCATGAAATAATCAAATTTAATTAAGAGGTATTAGAATACTCCTTTTTTTTTAATATATAAAAAACTACTTCGTTTACGTCATTGCGTGGGAAAACGAATGACATTTGAATCAATAGATATTTTTAAAACTTTTCATATTTAATAATTAATATAACAAATTTTTTTTATATTTTAAACATAGCACAACTTGAATTTTGTTTTCTAGCTATCTATGAAAATATTAATCTATTATATTAAATGCAAAAAAATATATTTGAATATGACAACAATCGAAAAGACCCTCTTTATTATCATTTTTGTAAAAAAAATATTTTTTTCCAAAAAATATTAAAATAACACTTAACATATTTTCATTTTGAAAATACTATAGTTCTAATATTGCTATAAAAATTATATCATGACTAATATAACACAAAGTAAAATTGTTAAAACTTTGTTAAATTTATTTAAAATTGTTTAACAAATTATTTTATGATTTTGGATCATTTACAAAAAATAATAATATTAATATGATATTGTTTTTTAAACCATTGAAAAATAAATCATAGTCGAGCTCAACAAATAGAATAATAAAAGTTCAAAGCACGTCGTCAGAACTACAATACAGCGGTAAGATGTCTAATTTGACTTTCAAAAATTTATGGTTCGATTCTCAGTCATAGTATATTTGTAGAATTTTTTTTCAAATAATATAACAAATTATGAATGATGCAATTGCTGAACCATTGGGATTTTTGCAATCACGAAGGATCTATGAGATAGAATCGATCATTCCTATAATTAGTTGGGCTAAAGATTTAAATATTTGATGCTAGTCATAGTTGACCCTGGACCACGACTATTGAAGCCTCCATCCAAGGTCAAAATTTTCTAGACCCTAATTAGGATCTAATATTTAAAAATAAAAATAAAAAAATAGTGCACATTTAAAAAATAAAATTGAAATATATCTTATAATTATTGGAGGATGCTTTTCCTTTATGTAGGAATCTGTTGAGTAGCTCTAACTGATGCATCAATTAGTTTATTTGTTTGGGTAAATTTTACTCTGATCGATTCAACATTTAACGTGCGTAGGTCACATTTGCATACAAAGTCACTCGGTTTAGTGCAATCCAGGCTCTGAATCCACACCCCTTGTGAGTGCGCATGTGTGAGAGAGTCTCTCCTCATACGTTTGTTCACAATATAAATCAAACATTAAGCTTTAAAACTACTAATATAAGACTAAAGTTCATACATAATAGAGAGTCTCTTTTATTTACCTTTTTTTAATTCATAATTTTCTAATAATAATTTTATCAAGAACCTTAAAGAATAAGGATCCATTTTAGTGCTAGTAAAAAAAAAAAAACTCAAACCACAATGAAAAATAACTATGTATGGATCCCAAATCTACGAACTAAATTTGTCAATTTCAAAAAGGTCCTCAGTTCAATTTGAGAGAAGACAATATTAAGTTGAGGGAGCAGTTTAGTTTTATTTTGTAAATTGTGGAGAGTGAAATGTAAATATTGTAAAATATGATACGTAAAAAATAGATAACACACAGGGCTAAAATTGAATTTTCCTAAAAATAGAGAGAGAGAGAGAAAAAAAAAATCCAAAGATCAGATGGTGCGTTTAAAGCCCTTTGGGCTTTGGGATCAGCTGCTGTGGGGCACCAGACAACACTCCACGCCAACGCATCACACCCGTCCATTTGCCACCTTCCCTCAGAGTCCCCCGAAATCTCCACGTCATCAACGCGAGTCGACGTGCCGCGGAGGCAAAGCAGCAGATCCCACTCGTGGGTCGTGCGAGCTTGGTCCTTCACGTAGAGACGGTCGGGAGCTTAGAAGCGATCAACGGACGGCTTGGATGACCGCATAGAAGGATGTGTGGGAGTCGTCGTAGAGGGATGTGCGACCGTTTTGGAATTTGAAATGGCTCTCCCTCTCCCCGGAGCGAGCCGTTACATTCGTCGTTGCCCCTTTTTAAATCTACTTCCTTCCTATATTTTATTGGCACATCTACCAGTTTAAACTTCAAAGCCCGACTTCTTTCTCTCGGAAACCTAAATCAGATCTATGAATAGGGTTTAGCTACTCAGCTATCGGGATTTCTCGCTATTCAGGTAGGTGTTGCTCCGTCCGTCAGCCATCGTTTGCGATCGAGATCCAAATTTTGCGAGATTTGCGGAGGGCAGTGATCTGTGATTTTTCGATAGGTATGTTGGTGTTATCCCTGTCTAATTGGCGATGTGGTTTCTAAATTGAATCTCATCTATTCTATTAAATTGCCAAACTTAGGTTTATCTAGTCATGATCTTATATTTTTTTCCTCCTAAAAAAGAGATCGCTTTTCTGTTCTGTGTTTACAAATCATTCTTGGTTCATTGAAATGCTTCACTCGGTGTTTTTAAAGCTTCGTAAAGACATAAAAAGTGACAATGGGCGGAGAGAAGGGTGGTTCCAAAAGTACTGGATTCTTTCACCTCTTTGATTGGAACCGAAAGTCTAGGAAGAAATTGTTCCCCAATTCGCCTGGTGAGTCTACTCGTGTTCATCAATTCTTATGCTTGAAAAAAAAATCATTTTTTGATTCAAAATTTGAATATTTCCTCATGTTTCTCATTTAGAGAGCACAAAGCAAGGGAAGAGAAGCACTGATAATTTGCCAGCAACGCAGCTCCATCTCGTGAGTTTGATTTTTTTTGCTGCTTGTTTTATAGCTTAAGTTGGATTGCATTATCAATGGCCAAATCATGTTATTTCAGATTGACGATGATGAAATATTTGCCGTTCCAAGTATCAAAGGAAGTAGTGACTATAGTTGCGCTTCATCAGTGACTGATGAAGATGGCAATGGAACAAGGGCCCCAGGTGTCGTGGCAAGGCTTATGGGTCTTGATACCATGCCAACATCCGGAGCTTCAGAGCCATACTCCACTCCTTTCTTTGATGCGCGATCTTTTCACTACAACCAGAGCCAGAGAAGTCCTAACTTTTACAAAAATGAAAAATCCAAGTATGTTACCCACAAAGCTGAGGGTTACTTCAGGAAGACCATGGAGACCAGGTCTCAGAAGATGCCCAGCAGCCCCATAGAAAGGTTCCAAAGGGAGATATTACCTCCAAGGTTGGGAAAGTCCCTTCCACTAAGTCACCACAAGTTGTTATCGCCAATCAAGAACCTTGGTTTCACATCAGCAAAGAATGCAACAGAAATCATGGAGGCAGCCGCAAAGATTATTGAACCAGGGCTGCAAATACATCCTAGTACAAAAGGGAAGATAAGAAGTTCACCTTCAATTCCTATAAGAGTTCGCGAGCCCAAGGATAACATATCTGCTACAGAAAGGGTGTCGCGACTGTTGCAACTATCCCGATCACCTGTTGAGTTGGATGATCCTCAATTCTCGAGAGGACAGTCCCTAAACAGGATCTGGAATAGGACTGAAGATATTGTTATTGTTAGGTCCTCTCCAGATCCTTATGAAATCAATGGAGCTGGAGCAAGAAGTAAGGGTAAATCCATCTCCTTAGCCATACAAGCTAAAGTTAATGTTCAGAAAAGGGAAAGCTCAGTCCCATCAAAAAGGAGTACATTGGTTCAGAAGGAGAATGGAGAATACAAAGTAAATCAACCATTCAGGACACAAGGAAACAACCAGAAGAATAAACAGCCAAAAAAGCCTTCAGCAGCCAATGTTTCTGGTGTCCTCAGACAAAACAATCAGAAGCAGAACTGTCAATCAAGCAAAAGCAAATTGAGTGCAAGGCAATCGAATCAACAGCAAGGAAGGAAGATTCCATCTGCGGATCCTTCATTTGGAAAAAACAATAATGCAAACAAGCATTCAGGAACTTCAAGAAATAATTGCAGGAAAATCACGGGCCTTGAAATGGAAAGTTCATCGTCCAGTAACAAGGATTTCCCACAAAAGAAAAGGTTAATAGAAGGAGACTTCAGCAGTGAGAAGAGTTTACCTACTTACAGAGGGCTTATGAAAAGACATGAAACGCAAGTTGAATCTGATATGATAATAGATGAGCGCACAAAACGACCTGAGGATAACAGAAATGCCACTGACATCATATCTTTTACATTCACATCCCCGTTGATAAAAAAAACATTTGGTGCATCTCAATCAGGCGGTTTGGTGGTTGATAAATGGGACAAAGCAAAGGGTAGTTGTTTAGAAAATAATTTTTCAGATGTAAACAAGAGTCTATTATCACCAGGATTGAACGTTTTAGGTGGTGATGCATTGAGTCATCTTTTAGAACAGAAGCTAAGAGAATTGACTTCTCCTACTGAGCTATCCTGCGACTTCACCAGAACAACAAAGTTCACGGCTTCTGCTCCCACTCCACAAGATATAAAATCTTCTTGTAATGGTTTGAACACACCGACAGCACAGCACGAGGAGTTCCAATCTAAACCATCTAAAGATAGACACGGAATTGCAGTTAACTCTGGTGTTTCTTCAACAGATTCTAAGGTGATTGCAATAAATAATAAGCTATTGGTAAGTTATCTTTCACAAATCTTTATCATATCAAAATTGCTTATCAATTCTTGTTAGTTTGATATACACTGGGATATGACTTATAAGGCAAGATATTTCTACAAATAACAGTTGGAATCATTCTTATTGCATAACTAGTAGTGGTCACATATATATATGTTCACAATTGGTACTTGTTACTTGCACATGGATCCTGGGTAGGCTTTTGGCATTCCTTCCCCTTAGGCACACTTGGTAAGTCTGGCATTATATGGTTGCAGATTTGTAAATGCTGATATAATTGAAACTTAGATCAACACATGTAGGCATGCCAACTTTCTATTGTAAAGAAAATAACGCTTGAGGTCATACTTTAATGACAAATTGATTTCTCTAGGTGATCATTGATGTTAAATATTTCTTGGTTAACCGACAAAACATAAGTAATTGAGCGAGTTTTGACTCAATAACTCTGCTGGACAAAGTGTTGTGCCTTCTCAAAACTACGCATTGCATGCATATCCGTAATTCTCCCTGCAATTTTAAATGTTCAAATCCTTTGTGTGGTCTTTATTCTGATGTCCAACATCCTTATGATGCAATAACAATAGCTTTCAAATATATGTTTTATCTGTTGGATTGTACATGAACTTACTTTCTCACTGTGAATCAAGGAATTCTTAACTCTCAGACAGTAATTGCTTTCGTTAGTGGGTTAATCGATATGTGATTTTCTTTGTGCTTCTGAGCAATACAAGCAAATTACTCTAAGAAAGATGCTCAGTTTGAAGTTTTTCCACTGGCCGCTATCCATTATGAGAAAAATATGCTTCAACCTCTGTGACATGTGGTTGATGCCCAAGAGTCGAACTGCATCAGTTGTGTTTCATCTTCTCAAGATACTATCAATTGTAGGGCTTCATTCTTAGGGCGAGTTAAAAAGTTTTATTTTGACGCCTAATCCAATTTCAGGCAGTAGAAGTTGAAAACGATCAAAGCAGCAGCAATAATATGTGCATGGGACCAAATGACAACCATCAAAGTCCACTTTCCGTATTTGATGTCTCCTTTTCAAGTGAGAGCTGGCAGTTAACGGAGAGCCCAGGAAATACATATGGTAAAGCATTGCTTACTGGATATGTTTATATTTAGATCTCCCTATATTTGACTTGTGCTACTAATTTCTCCAGGAAGCGATCTTTGTACGTCATCTGTGAATGCTCAGAACATTGCTCGCTTGCATTCAAGTAAATCAGTTGAAACAGAAACTGAGTTGTCTGATTCAGCTTCTTCTATAGCTAAAGATCATCAGGAGGGTACAACAGCCCATATGAAACCAAACGAGCAGGAACTGCATTATGTGAGGAAAATTTTGAGCCGCAAAGTTTTGACGTCCGAGTATTTAGCCTCATACTACTTACATGGTGTTCCAGATTTTGAAGGTAATAATGGATACCTACAAGACGAGGAAGTAAGTGATAAGGGAAGGAGCAAGTTGCTATATGACTGTGTCCAAGAATGCTTGGAGTTGAAACATGATGATCATTTTAAGGGAGGATATCAAGCATGGAACAAGGGAACAATGTTGACTAGGAAGGATATGGCACAAGCCGTTTATGATGAAGTTTCAGGATGGAAATCCATGAGTAACCGGATGGTAGATGAACTTGTGGCAAATGACATGAGCACTCACATGGGAAGCTGGTTGGAGTTTGAGATTGAAGCATTTGAAACTGGCAAGCAAATTCAGAGACAGATACTGAGCTTATTGATTGATGAAGTTCTTGTTGATATCCATATCAAATAACTATCTCAACCTGTCGATTCGTTTCATTTAAATTACCTCATTAGCAATCACCAGTACATGATAGGCCATATTCCGTCAGTTGGGAAGAATGATGCTCCAATTTACAAGTGATTGAATTAAGGAAATCGATCATCTCCCGATAATTTACAGAGAACGATGAACATCGACCTGTTGTTTCATATGATTCATTTATTCTTCCATTTAGCTAGAGAGGAATACAATGAGCCTCTCTAGTCTCTGGACCATGTAATGAATTATGTTTTATCAGATCAAAATGTTTCCTCCTCGTTCCTGCAAATAAATTTGCGACCTGACATTTATCCTCCCATTGTATTAGTATCTGTTTGGACCTAAAATAACTTTTCATAATTTACCTCTCTTATATTGGCTATGAAACATATTGATAGGGACACTTAGAATGTACATAACCATCTTTTACCCCAAGGATATGAGCAAAATCTGAATGGGCAGTTTGTTAATTTGCCTTTCAAATTAAATTCCTGCTACTCAGGTTAGGTTGGAAGACTTCTCACCTCAATACGGTGGGGAGGAAAGTTGAAAGATCCAAGTCTTCTATGATTATCAATCCTACCACTTTGAACGGTAACAAAATTGAAAAACAACAAAGGGATCAATCATTTATCGAAGTTCTTGATTAAAAGATGATTAATTATGTACAGAACATTTCTGACTGTCTGACAGCTCCAAGACTTCTCATAAAAATGACTCAAATCTTTTTTTTTTCTTTGGGAAAACAAAGATAGTTGTTTCTCCACGCCAAGGAATAATCATGGACACCAATCCCTCAGCAGTTACTCCTGCAAGTGAATTAGAAGCAAGTAATGAATCTTCAGCTATTCGAGTCAAGTTCATGGCATTACAAACAGGAGCTACACTTACTGCATCCTCGACACCGGTTGTACATGCAGGCCTTCGAGGTGGAAGCTGATGATGAGGAGTGCGCTGCAGCAACGATAACACAGAAATCAAACCGACAGATAATAAATACATCAGAAACTTGACATCTTCATGTTGGTACTGGCTGTACTGTGAGACAAAATATGCATGCCATAAACATATATACCTTCAACTTGGGCTTAAGAGATTCAACAGCAGTTTTTGACTTTGGACTTGTTCCTTGCTGCACAAAGGGAGAAATTTCATCTTAAAAATGCAGAAAGACGACAAATTTAGTCTTATTAAATCAACCGCCACAGCCTCAGGACGAGCTTTATTAATAAAGTTGACATTTCCAATAAAAGATTAACAAAGTTGACCATTGGAAATGTCAACGCTTTGATGTCAGCCTTGTAATGTAGAATAATCAAAGTTGACTTGTTAGCTAATTGCCTCTCTTTTTTTAAAAAAATCTTTGTAACTAACTCGATCATCCTGAAATGAATTACCTAGATGTTTTCTTCTTGTTGATTGAGAAAAGACAGATAAAAATAATAGCAACAATTACAATTGACCACACATGTTAATTTCATTCTGTTTTTGCAAGACAAGTAAAAAATGTTCTAAAAATACGATGGCAAACTCTCGTAATACAACTTCAACCGTTGGCATAGCTAAATAGCATCTTCTTTCATAGCATGAGAATTCAATTTAATTGACAATTCATGGTTTAGTGCCTTCAATATTATCTTGTCCAAGAACACAATTCATACTCAAAAGCATAATCGAGAAGTAAATACCTTGCCAAGGACCCAGTCAGCAGAATCAAAGTAAGCTCTTTCATGGTCCTGCATCCAAACAAAAACGAAATAAAAGAGAAATCAAATTAAGAATTTTAGCCGCAGTTAGGCCTCCAACTCTCCACTTAGTCAAAGTTTTTTCTTGAAAAAAACAAAAAAACTGAGCATTTTGTGCAGTCAGCGTGGACAATTTTGATCTTATATTTCAAACAGTAATTGACAATTTTGTCACAGTAATCACTTCCATGGCAAACTTCAAGCAGAAGGTTTATTTGATGAACAATGATGATAGCTAAAACATTGGCTTTTGGAAGCTCAGACCCATCGAGTTATATAGTAAACTAAATCAAGGACAATGAAGAATAATATTAAATGAGCTTGCTTAAAGCCGAAGTTAGAGGGCATCTTACACTGTGATGAAAAATAGAAGCACCACATTTAAAATGTTAAAAACTTGCCTTGGAGATTAATGGTTTTTTGGCTACAATACCTCCATATCTTTTCTCCAATAACACCTGATACAAAATACCAAACAATATGCAGTATGAGATTGGAGATTGATGGTTCAATGGAAAAATGTCCACATAGAAGAAGCACCAAAGGTTCTTCATCTATCTTATCGAACCGAGATCATTTACACAGCTCTTTTTCAGTTTGAAATTCAATAAAACGAGGCAGGATTTTGTCACTCCCAAAATCTAGAAACCAAACTTTATCAAAAGGGAGAAGAATCAAAAGCATTATTACCTCCTCACTTTGAGGAGCTATATCCTCTTGATTGCACCCTGCCATCTCCTTCCTACCTCCGGTCGTGGATTCTGAACGGCCAAGTTTTTTTTTTTTTCTTCCACAAATCAGATTCCTGAAAATATCAACCCTAGCCTCGCATCAAACGAGGGAGGTAAAAGAGCAGAGTGAGCACCTTGGAAAAAGAGAAGAGAAGGAAAGGGAAGAGGATGAGGAGGTGAGAGGTGGGTGAAGCAGAAGCAAGGGGCAATCAACATAATATAGTAGCCTGAGAGGGGAAAAAGATAAAGAAAAACAGAAAAGGAAAGGAAAGACAAGAAAAAGAAAGAGGGGAAAGGGCAACAGAGGTTAGATAGCAAATCCAATGCGTGTGAAGCGCCATGCCAAATCTTCCCACCTCACGTGCCAATCATTTTTTGGTTTGTTTGTTTGTTTTAGATTCGATCAAGAAGTGGAAAATTGCGTCTTCGACTATTTCTAAGATTTTTATCCTTTTTTGTCCGCAAAACTTTGGCTTGGAATTCATCTGAAGAACGAGTTTAATGCGGATGAAATTTAGAATTTGAAGAATTCATCGATCCTCATAAATACAAACATTGTAGATTACAGGAAGTTGAATGTTAGAACATCCCTTTCCTCGGTGAGAGTTAGGTGTTTGCTCTCTATCATACGTATGATTTATCTGATGAACAGTAGACTTTGCTCTTTTTTCAAAAAAAAAAATAGAGAGAGAAAGAAAAAGTATCAAACATCCTAACTAAAGCAGCTTTTAGTCATTAAAAGCTTAATCTTAACTTGCACTTCAAAGATTGGCACACAATTAATTTATGATTTAGATTTTCACCGTTTTTAATATCCACTTATTTATAACTCATGATTTATCTCTCCCACGTAGGGGCAGCGGTGAGGGGCCACTAATGTGACGGTTCCATATTTTAGGCTTTAATTAATGCATTTTAAAGAGTTAAATGAAATTACAATATGATTTTTACGAATTTAAAGTTTTGCCAATTATACACTTCTAAACATCTTAAATACAATCTTAATGCTTTCACGTATATATTTCATTTGAATGAATAATTCGACTTGAAATTAATTTATATATCAACTTACTCTTCCTTGTCAATTTTTTTTTTATTTAAATAATTACTGTGATACTTGATTCTTTAACCCAAACAATATAATTTCTATATTTTTTTAGAGAAACCATAAAAATGCACCTCTTTGTTTTAAGATTACTCCTATAAAAATAGTTTAATTAGAAAATAAATTACTCGACTTTATTAATTTGCAAAAACATATCTTAATGCAATCTCGAACCCTATTTTAGGACCACGCAACACCGACGAAAGAAGTAACGACGACGACTGTACTGAAAACAATTCATCAAATGGCTTTTTAAACAATAAAATAAACGCACTGAATTAACCACATCTGTTTTTATAATCCTTATCATTTTTATAAAAGAAAAAAAAGGCAGATTTTTTTTTATATATAAAATTCTTTTTCACCTGCTCCTGCTTCGGCGTTACGCAGCTGCAAACACAGAGAAAACAAATAAAAATGACTTCAATTAACTAATAAATGAATAAAGAAATCGTGAAGATTGATTGGATTTTAACTTCTTTTGTCATTTTAAATAAACCCTGCTTTGTCTTCACGCAGCTGCAAGCTGAGGCATGCATTTCGGCAGCCAAAAACCGGAACACATGGCCTTCTCTGCGGATCAAAACAGGGGCTGCTGGTTAAGTATTTGATTCAGTATTAAATATAGACAGTTGGGGGATTGAAAGATGAACATAAACTTGCTGGCCAGGTAGCTAAGACCCTAAACAATTCAAGTTCGTTTGATGTTTGATAAAATAATCAAGTTAAATTAATAAAATGATGGTTTTGTATATCTTTAAGTGGTTTTACATGAATAAAATGCGATGAAAGAAAGAAAAAGAGAAATTTACATCACTTTCTTTCTTCATTTTCGGATCATCGGAAATCGGAATGGATGTAGCACAGCTGCTGAACCAGACTGCTTCTTGCACAGCTGCTGAACATGCCACATATCCAACTTCCATAGTTGACAAGACCACACAGGCCTGTTTCTTGCTGTTCCATGAAATGACGCCACCATTTAACAAGAACACATAGCCTGATGTGGATTTTCTATCATCCAGGTCCTCAGCCCAATCTGCATCTGAATAGCCCTTCAAGCTCATATCTGATCCTTGATAACAGAGACAATAATCCGTTGTCGCTTTCAGATATCTGAATATCCTTTTTACCGCCTTCGAGTGTCTCGGTCCTGGGTTTGACTGGAAGCGACTGACTAAGCCAACAACATAGCTGATATCGAGACGAGTACACAACATAGTGTACATTAAACTACCAACAGCACTGGCATATGGTTTTTTCTTCATCTCAGCTATTTCCACTGGAGTTTTGGGATTCATACTCTTGCTCAGAACAGTACCCTTCACAATAGGTGTCTGTTCTATGTTGCAACCAGACATGCTGAAATGATCCAACATCTTATTTATATAAGACTCTTGAGACAAACCCAAAAGTCTCTTAGATCGATCC
>JBAMHZ010000117.1:1898056-1912040 GCA_037177395.1 Alpinia galanga
TCCCATCAGTCGACTGGTGTCGTGTAAAACCTCAAACACAAGTGTTTGAGCATCCGAGTTAACCCTTTCCTTTTCCGAGTACATTCACTTACACTCGGCCTCACTTGACGCTTATACCGCAGCCTTGACCTTGCCTTCAAGCCTTCTTCTTTTGGCTCTCATCCCTTAGATGCATTCGAGCCCACGGTTCATCCCCCAATGTCATCCTTCACGTATGTCCGACTCTTGTCTCTCGGATGCATTCGAGCCTCCAGCTCATCTCTAATGTCATCCTTTACGTATGCCTCGAAGTACGCTTCCCTCGGCTCGTCCTTGCTGCCATGTCCATGATCCCTCGGATGTACCATCCTTCACCGGACTCTAAGCCGTCAAGCTGTGTATCCTGCAGTCTTGCACGACTCATATACACATATCAACTACAAGAGAAAGTCTAACTTAAACCTTTTGCCCAAACACCAAAACTCATGGTCACACCGGACCATCTTAAGGCAAGATTGCTCCAACATGTGATAGTTACAGATTAATTTCTGCCCTATCCAATCTTTTTAGCTTTGGGGCATATTGGATTTTTACTAGAAGGCATACGTAGCAAAAAAGTGTCCCATGATAGGTGGATCGATTGATACTTTTAGTTGTGGAAAGGTTTGGTGCATCATAGTGTGCATGAAGGGGTTATGGATCAGAAGTTCTGTTTACACTGTAGAATAGATTGAACCTTGCTTGTCCAAGAGGAATGTTGGATAGTTTGGAAGTCCATTTTCGATCTTATGGCCTTGAGATGTAGGTCTACATTTGTCATGAAGTCGACTTAGAGATTTGAGAAAAAGGGCGATGCTCAAATCAACCAAGCAACTCGGCACAGTGGGAGCAAGATGTCAGCTCAGAGTAAGAGGTTGACTCTGGATAGTCCTTCAGCTTCGAACATTTAGAAAAGGTAACAGGCAAATGGGGGTTTGATTTGATAATTTTATTAACTGAGTATAATGTAGTAGTTTTGAGCAGTGAATTTGAGAGACCATAGCAGCATATTTTAGGTTTCTAAATAGGATTTTAAAAACACCTGAAGGAGGTATATATCCTCATATAGATTGTACTGTTTAGACATGCTTCATTAATGTGAATGACATGACAGTATCTATGAGGTTTGGGTCATCCTTGGCATTGATCTATTAGCTTGGAAGTAACATCACCCATGAGGCCAAAGTTGCCTTCAATCCATGAGGTTGGCATCAGTCTTACATCACATGGTTGACTTTTGCTCCGACTTTGGTCAAACACTGGATCCATCAAAGATGATGCCAAAAAGTGTGTTGCTATTTTTCTCTGAGTTTGCACCAATAATGTATAGCTTCACATTAGCACTTTGTTGGTTGTCAAGCTCCCTTCCTTCCATTTTTCAGACTTCTACGGAGCGATGGTTGTATTTTTTTTTTTATTGATGAGAAATCTGCAACTCTATGAACTTAATTGGTTTTGCAGTTGTTTCACTTTCATAACATTTATGTTTTTAATATACCAACTGTGATGTTCTGTAGCTTTTCAGACGCCTAATTTGCATATCAAAAGTATGCATCTGTACCATTTCCTATATGATGCATAGAACAATTGATATACCAACTACCTGTCCACATGTTCAAGAATGTTTTCTGTGGTAAACACAAGCATTCCCTGGTGGACCATTTTCTGGTACATACCCATCCATGAGTCAGGGATTTTCTTATATGTTAAAGCCTGGTTCCTGGTTGGAGTTTCCAACTTGTAGTTGGCTCACCCTACTTGGTTTATTTTTGGGGTAAAAATTGCATCGGTGCCCCTTATTTTCAAAATCATTAAATGGTCATGCTATTTTTTTTTTTAATTTGAAGCAATAATATTCTAGTTTGTCATGTAACTTTAAATCTTTTATAAGAGGACATTCATACCTTCAATGCATAAGCACAATTGTGATTTATAGATGAAGTTCACAAAATTGAGCAGATTCAATTAATTGCTCACTTTTACTTATTAAGACAAGAATTTTCCTAAATAGAACTACGAAAAATGAAGTTTGAAAAATGAACATTCACATGCATTTTTATAAAAGTTGTGATGGTTTTTACCTCAAACTAGCAGAAGTGAATAATTTCATGTAAACTACTTACTTTTAAATAAACTAGGATAATATATATATATATATATATATATATATATATATAATGAGCATCTTAGAGGTGATGGGGAGCCCCTTAGTAATTATCAAAATAAAGGTGCTTTATGATTTTGATAACAAAGGATGGGTTTCTCATTTTGGCCCTTTTATTTTTGTATGAAGGTCATCATTACAGTAATACATCCTTCATATGAACTTATCGTTAAGTTTTTTTTCCTGTTTGTTGTTAATGTGTGTGATGATGATGACTTGTCAAAACAGTTGCATGAAGATTGTGGTTTTGTACATTGGTTAACCTGCTTTATGCTAAGTGCCTAGTAACTATTTCAAGGTCAACTTGAATCTTAGCTGAACTTTCTATAGGAAACTTTTGTCACCTCTCTTAGAATTTTCTTAGGCTATATTTTTTATGAAAGCCCAAAACTTCGAAGGTAATTTTATTTAGCAGTTTATCTCAGAAATGGGCTAACTGCAATTGTTGTTTCTTTTTTCTCCTAAAAAATTAGGGATCTTTTCTATTGTATTGTCAGTTCTGCAGTGTGCTTATCCTGTTTTGATGTTGAGTTCTTGCAGCTCCCTGTCCCTTTAATTACCTTAACAAGATAGTTTATGCCATTTTCTGATATGAACTGATATTTTTTTTTCCTCCACCTCTTCATGTCTATTATCTATTTCTATGTGGAGGAAGACAGATTCCTGATGCCAAGGCAACTAGATGGTCCATAATGTTGAAGCCTACAAAAGGTATGTTTGCTTCTTTTTTATTTCAGAATTATGTTCCTTATGTAATTTATTATTATTAGATATCGTCGCTTCTAGTTTTTGAGTTATGGAGGATATTTTTAAGTCTATTATATTATACTAAACCTACTTTATTGAGCTATTATGTGATGATTTGTGTATACTTGGAAAATTTTAATCCATATGTGTTAGATATTAAATTCTCAAACAAATGTTGTCAGATGCTAAATAGAAAGATTGATGTTTGGACAATAATAGCTTTTGAATTATGTTCGGTAATTCTCGACTGTTTTATTGTGTGCTTTATATTGGAAGGCATGCTATACAAGAACAATAAGAGAACAATGAAGCCTGGGTAAAAAGTGGATGGCATTTATATTAATTAACAAAATATTCAACGTTGTAGATTTATTAGGAATCGGACTAGACCATATGGTCATAAGACCAACAAGCTAAATGTTGATAGTTGGTCTTCTTGGCAAAGTTCATTGTGTTTGTTTAATATGGTAAATAAAGTAGCACTAACACTTAAATATTCATTTAATAGACAAACATCCATATTGTAAATGTGGTTAGGAACCCAGAAAAGTAGTCATACATAGTAATTTACATTTTATAGGCTCATTATAAGCTTGTTTAGTCATAGAATTAAATGATCATGTCAACATTTGGGGCTAATTGCACAATAGTGCTTCACATATACAAATAGCACTGCTGTATGTAAATCTTATAGTGCATATGTACACTAGCTTGTAAATGAACTTTTTTCACTATTTGTGCATGGTAACTAAACTTGCCCTAAGCTTGTTTTGTAAGTTTGTTTGACATATTCCATAGGCTATTAACAAGCAAAGCTTATTCATGTGGTAAAAAAAATATCTTGAAACTTATTTATGAACTTGGGCTTGGCAGTTCTTTTGATAAGGATAAAACAAAAATTTTAATTCCAAATTGAGCTCATAATGAATGGGTCATTCCTACGTTAGGCACAACCTGTGCCTAGATAGACTCAGGTATTCTTTGACCATGCTCAACATAAGATGAAACCTAGGCATTGCGAGACAACACAAACACAAGCTCAAATTTCTCATGTTGCACTCAAGCTGGTCCACTGAGCTGAGAAAATTAATTAAAAAAATTAAAAGAAAAAGAAAATAAAATAAAGATTAGAGCTGGGCTAAAAGATATTAAAATTTAAAAAATATAAATATGAAAAAAAATGGAAAAGTATTTGAGGAGGGTTGGGTCTTCTACTGGCCTTCAAACATACTGCATTATTTATATGTTTCTTCCTATGTAATGCTTATCTCATTTAAACATTAGATAGGCTTTCACCGATGGCTTTGTTGGCAAAGTTCATCGTAGAGTAACTAGGTTCTTCTACTGACAGATGACCTACATCACACTATTGTGTTCTCGAGTTGCAAATTGATATTGTGGAAGAATAAGCAATAGAGAGTTGCGGTCAGCTTAAACATAGAGGCATGATACAAGAACAATGAAACTATATTATGACAACTGTGCTGTCATGCATATTGCCTGTAATCTAGTATAAAGCATAAAGCATACATAGATTGATTCTTTTGCCTCTTCATTTATTAGTTCTAATGACAATATAACACATTTGTTTACTAGATCTCTAAGAGGTCTTAGAATTTGATATATTTGTAATAAGTTGCGATTTTATAATACATTTGAGAAGAGGGAGTATTAAGAACAAATTGTAGCTAGCTAGGGATATGTTGGTGGATAATCAAACTCCCAAGTGGAAAAGATTATGGTGGCCAGATACATAGCATTACTTTTCACATCTATAAAGGGAAGAAAGTTTGAAATATTCATTCACGTAATGTTCATATATTTTTATTTCAACAATAATGTATTCCCAATGGACCTTTTTCTTCTCATTCTTGCATAAATTTTTACAGGCATTTCATTCAATGATCATGTTGAAAGTAACACCAGTCTGTTAAAGTGGATTAGTGCAATTTCATGTGGAGCTACATCATGGTTGGGTTGTGCTGATGTAGCACAATCCAGTGAAGGAACAAAAATAAACATGGTTTATGAGATTGGTGAACTATTTGAACTGGGGATCCAATTATCATACTTGCTGGTGCTATTAGGTCTTCTTGGAGTTGGATCTTTTTTTGTCATCCGTCAGGTTCTTGTCCGTCGAGAGCTTGACCT
Organism: Alpinia galanga; assembly: GCA_037177395.1. Taxonomy (NCBI): domain Eukaryota; kingdom Viridiplantae; phylum Streptophyta; class Magnoliopsida; order Zingiberales; family Zingiberaceae; genus Alpinia; species Alpinia galanga. The sequence continues at coordinate 1,903,137 of JBAMHZ010000117.1, forward strand.
GTCTGCAAAAGAATTACAAGTAAGAAGCAATTTATTTATTTTCTATGATTCTTGAACTAGATGTATTGTAAACATGTGAATTATAAAAAGATAACATAATAATACAAAAGATGTTTCAATCGAACATAATAATATAAAAGATGTTTCAATTATGGATTTTTATAAAATGTGAAAATGTCCTCATGATGGATAACACGAAACTAAGCTCTGTATGGAAGAGCAGATATATAACAATAGCAACTTTTCATGACACATGTCTATTGCAACACTGGGGCCACTAACTTTCCAATAATTTGGTGCATGGCATCCTGATTTATATATCTCAATATTTCCAATAAGTTAAGTTTTAACTTGAAAATATTAGTTAATGGGAGTTTTATGTATCTCATAAACTGTCTTCTTTCAATTTATGTACAAGAGAAACTATATGTTGAGGAAAAAAATGGAGTTCTTTCCTATGAACTCGTACATATTTAGCTATTGAAAGAGATTCTTACACAACTTATAGTAGCCAGATACAGAGTTAATTTTCATTACAAATTCTTGCTCACAAAGAATCCTTAAGAATATATATGGTGGTGTACTGTATTTTACTGCACGAGTTCATGAGGACTTGTAAATTTGACGTAGCTTTGAACTTAAACGAATAGGCAAGCTCAACCCAGTGCCCCTCAATTCATTAATTAATATGAAAACCTGCACATTGCACCACTCAAGAAAATCTTGCATTTAAACAATTTGGCCGTCATATTTTTCTTAATTAATGAACATTTTAACATATATAGTAGTATTTTGTTCTGTTCTTAGCTCATTCAGCATGGCAAGTACTGGTTATTTTTTTAATACGGATCACATGCGCTATAGGAGCAAGTCCGAAGCGGTGATGCAACAGCAACCGAGTACTTCGAGCTTGGTGCTGTGATGCTGAGAAGAAAATTCTACCCAGCAGCTATCAAATATCTGTCACAAGCAATCGAGAAATGGGACGGAGATGATCAAGATCTAGCCCAGGTTATATATACACGATAAGTTTGATAATTAACACATTTCTATTTTATCTGTTGTTCCAACAGGAGCATGTGACATGTCAGTTTGCTATGTTGCATATGCTTGCCTTGTAGCCAATGTCTATATATAAATATATATTTCCCGTAAAGAACAGCTCGGTGCATAAAATTTTCATCAATACAGAGTTTCGGAGAAGGCTCTATTATATGTAGTTTTATCCTGCTTTGCAAGAGGTTATTTCAAGACTTGAATCAGTGATCTTTAGGTAATACGGCAATAATTTTACTATTACGCCAAGGCTTCTCTTCGAAAATATATATATTTTCCATATCAAGTAATTATCAACTACAATGAGAGAGAGATTTGAATTTGTCATAGGTGCATGAATCATGCAATGATACAATTTGCAAAATTTTGATCAGTGCAATTACATATTTAGAAATCCCACTTTTCAGTTGCGCATGACATTCATCAGCCGTAGTTAACAAGATCCCACTATTTTGCATATGATGATAAGATGTTGCCATTGATCAGATTCTTTAGTATATTTGTTTGTTAATGTCTGAATGAGGAAAAAAATGGAGAGAAAAAATAGATATAGTTTATGAGTTTCCTTCAGTTAATGTAGTTTTTCCTTTTTTTTTGTTATAAAGAAGAAAATTGTTTGTCTACTCTCGTAGGTGTATAATGCTCTCGGAGTGAGTTACATCCGAGATGACAAACTCGACAAAGGTATCGCACAGCTTGAGAAAGCGGTGAAGCTTCAACCTGGTTATGTGACTGCGTGGAACAACCTTGGCGATGCATATGAGAAGAAAAAGGAATTGCGAGCTGCTTTAAAAGCATTTGAGGAGGTAATTCTTTTGGACCCAAACAACAAGATAGCACGGCCACGACGAGATGCACTGCGTGAACGGGTCCGATTCTACAAGGGTGTCTCAATCAAATCAGAAGAGTGATGAGTCTGGTATATTTGTAAACAATTCTAATTTTTGACCACTTTAATTCCTAAGATATTGTCAAGTTTGAGCATGAGAAGAATACACTAACAGGAGCAATGGTTCTCCTCGGCTTTGCTTGTATTATTGATGTATATTAAGAACTTATTTGCCTATTGAGATTGTGTACTAGAAGCAGATCTTGATAAATAGCCAAACTCTTCCAGATTTAATGTAAACTTTTGCCACAAAATTTGCAAGCTTTCATTGGATTTTCATCTTATGTTTTCGTACGTACAAGCGTTTTAGGGACCAAATTCATGAGTTGGATCCATGCAAATGTCCCCAAAAAAAAAAAATGAAAAGAAAATGGCAATTTGGTTTCTTGTGCTTGGGTTTGGCCTTCATTGCTGTTATTTTATTTTTTTTATAGATTAAACGTTTGAGTGTACTGAATATGTCGCTTCCAATGCACTAATTTTCAGAGCGCATTGAATATATTTCTTCTCTGGCCACTTGTAGAAATTTAATAAACTACAAAATAAACAATGCCAAAAAAAACGAAGAAGAAAAAATTCACACAGTAACAATTAATTACTAACCAATCTACTCAAAGATGTTAGTGTTACTTGGAAGATTAAAACAAATAATTCTGCAATGTAATCATGATTAATTGACTAAGAAATAATTCCTAGAAAATAACAGTAACAAAATGAAGCACATACTAACTAACTATTTTCAAAGAAACATAATCTCAACAAATTGATTCGGTTTTCATTTTTACTTGTTATATTCAAAATCAATTAGAAATTTAAGACTAACTAAATTGCACGAACATAAAATTTTAGAGGTGAAAAAACCATTTTTGTCCAATTTTTTTTCTCGAGAAAAATGATAAGATAAACTTTAATTCAATCAATGGAGCAGTTTGCAAGTCCTATGAATGGACATCTTCCAATCCCTACAAGCAGCAGATAAGCACATTCCAGATCTTCACATGATGTGGATGATCCATGTCCTCAAACGATCATGATGTGGATAAATACGCAGTATCTATACATTTTGATCACTTTGTTTCCTATAAGAATCCATAACATGGGATGCGTACAGATCCCCGACATCGATGGCGTGCCATGCATGTGCATGTTGTTAGATTCTGGGCCCATTCGTTGGATGCTGATATTAGCCTCTCTTTTGCGCTAACATGACATTTAATAAAACTCTATCTCACATTCAATACCATTCTTATCAATATCTTAAAAGATACGCATAAGCTCCGGCACGATGCGTTGGTAAGATCGAAATATTCATACAAGAAGAGTTCGATTCTCACCTACGCAAATACTATTTGTGATCAACTCTATTAATTGAATTTACTCTGATAATCAATAAAAATTACTAAAATTTAATGCAAATCCATATAATGAATAAAAAATATTGTTTTTTATATGCAATAATTTATTTCCCTCGTATAGTTTAGGATAAATATGGACAAGGTGTTTTGAATGCAAGAGAATAAAGCCCGATCAACTCTTTTAAGTCTTCACCAAATCAATCTTACTTCATTCATTTCATTGGATATTTTTTTTTACATTCACCAATAATTGCATTTATACAATTTTGCTCCAGTCCTACCTACTTGGCTGGCCAATTCATCAACCAGAGCAATTATTATACAATTTAATGAGGAGGCCCTAACCTTATTGTTGGTCCTCCTCACAAGCAAATCACTAATTCATAACCATATTGAGTTATTTTTCTTTTTTCTATACATACACAATCACACTTCAAGCAACAAAAGGCAGTCTATATGTGCCTCTTCAGAAAACTACTTGAATTGCTGCAGTCATAGTTTGGATAAATGGGAGGATTTTGCTGCTGCCTCTGTGAGTTATTGCTGCTGTTACTATTTTCCATTGATGATGTGGTTGGTCTTCTTGACTTGTTCTTCTTTCTTGGAGCAGTAGACTTGGGGATGAAGACTCCAGTTCCTTTTCTCTCCCTTCTCTGGACCACCTCACTTATGTATGGTGGCATCGACATTATCATCTGGGGCATGTAAGCAATCCCCTATATATATATATATATATTAAACATCAAGCAATTAATAGATTCTGCAATTCTAACTATAATTAATTTATAAAAAAAACTTTGAAAAAATGTGTTTTGAAGAAGTATTTGATGTGAGAGGAAGTAAAATAAGAGGTATGAATTGGCTACAGTTTGATGAGAACTTTATGGCTTGTACTTTACAATTGAACCTTTGTGGTCCAATAACAATGGATTGATTACTCCAACAAGGAAAATTGACGTTTGTTCTGAGTGTTTATTGGTCGAGCTGCAACTGAGCGAGTTGAATCGTTTAGCAGACGCGATGATCTACTCAGCAGATGAACAGAAATAAGCGAAGAGGATACGTATCGCGATCAGGAACAATAAGGAAGCATGAAACTGTTCAGAAATGCAAGATCAAGAAACAAGAGGAGAAGGAACAGATTCATGACATAATAATTTGTCCTGCTATAAAGGGAAAACAAAAATCCAGTGAGGAAATTTGCAGTAGTAATATACCTGAACTGGAAGGGGAGGGCACTGAGTTGGGAATTCTTCCTCATCGTCCATGATCAGCATGGAAATTTGTTTGCTTAGATCTGCAAAAAACACTTCATCTTCTACCTCCAAAGCCATAGCCCACAACTAGCGCTGGAATTCTTCCACTTAAAGGAGAAGGAGAAGGAGAAGGGAGAGATTTGAGGGATCCAACTCCACTCCCTTGCCTTGCTATCGTAATCTTTAGGGTGAGTTGGCTTGACTCTTCGTTGCTGTTCTTTCCTGCTCGTTTGATTGGCCATGGACTTTAATAGACAAAGGCAAGACGGAGAGGCATCTGGGTTGGCGGAATTTGGGACCCAGTGTAGGTTGGCCAATCCCCTTTTGCGTCTAAAAATATTTCAAGGCTTTCTCATCTGCCTTAATGGGAAGGAGAACGGTGCTCCCTAATACAATACAAATTTACAGAAGAGAAGAGAGTAAGAGTTAATCTTTACTGTTGAATAAAAATATCAGTTGAAGTATCAATTTTTTATCATGTTTAAGCATCGGTACAGTCAAAGATTGATTCGTAATTTACTCTCTCTTATGCCTATAAGGAATCCTTAGCTTAGAGGATTCAAACTTTTGGAAGATGGGAAGGAGAATGGTGATTGAGGTATTTGAGATTTTGAGAGACGACATCACCCTCAGTTAATTTTAAGAATGATCTCATGAAATTTTTTTATTAATCATCAAGATAAATAGAATGTCTATATCCTTGAAATCATCTTGTGTCCTCCCCTCTTTACCTGTCTTATTTGGTCACGAATGATGGAAGACTCAAAGAAGACCATTCAAATTAGACTTTATAAGATTTAGGAGCTTTCATCATTATCGTCACCTGCAGCTCCTAACTGGGGATGTGTCGTTTTTCCCTTCGACAGTGAATGCACGTTACTGTCATGCAAATTTATGAGTTTTGGGAAAAACATAGTGAACGGATAAGAAAGTGTTTCGCAAGAGTAGAGTCTCAAAAGTAGCCCACAAATATTCGAAGTTGAGGAATGGATAAGCTTTCAAACTTCAATTGCCTGCCATTGAATGTGGCTTTGTTGCTGACCCAATCCCAGAAACGTAGCCCACTTTTGTCCTTGTGGAAATTTAGAGTTCAATTTATCAAAATTGAAATAATTCATTCACGTTTCACTAGAATTCCTGTTCTGAGAGATTGTTTAAATCTTAGAAATCTTGCAGGTGTATACTTAGGCAGCAAAGGCAGCAACTGCACTGTAGAAGGCCAAGCAGGCTAACCAGATCTACCACTCTGGCTCGCCTTCAGCTCCGATTTGATTGCTCGGCATCAACGAAAACTCATCAAATTAAAGTGATCAGTTCTCGTTTATATTTGTTCAGGAAAGAAAAGCATTCAAAAAGAAGGCTGCTAGCAATGAACAATCAAACAAGCACCAAGATTAAAAAAAAAAGGCTCAATATGCAACTTGACCAAAGGTTGCACAACAAGTTGTTCAACAACAACCTATTACTGGTAGCAACAATCAGACAATCGCACCAAACTATCCAATTCCAATCTTTTTAGAAGATAATTTCGATTGTTAACTCCACTGATCCGGATAAGTCGTGTAGAGAATTGAGTGGATGCTACAGCTGGTACTCGCCACTATCAAGCATGAAGGCAGCAGAGCTGCTACACACCACATAATCTTAGTTTTTGTTATTTCTTTGCTTAAAAAAAAGTTAAATTAAAAATCATGTATCAATGCCTTTTGGCCTCTATACCTGAATGATGCTGGGACCGATTAAATTCCATTGTTGCATGCCTCATCTTTTTGCCAGCGCTGACATTTGCAGTTCACATTTAGCTGGTCTGATAAGAACAATGGAACAACAACTCGCTCTATTTGTATCTGAGTGACTTCATCACTTCAACTTCATGTGATGGACACTAGTTGTGGATTTGTGACGGGGAATGTACTCAACTTGCAGCAGGATGCATCATAATGTTAAGTTGCAATTAGTATATGACAATCTTCTGAAGGTTAACGAAAGTAGCCGTCTTTTGCTATTAGCAGACTCTTTGCTCAAACCTGAGTAACTTGCTTTCCATCGTCGCCTGGACTGCCAGCTACAATGACTTTTTCTACTTAAAGTTGTTGGAAAAATATGAATAGAAAATAGATGGATAAAGGAGAATCTCTATTGTGTATAAGATTTTAGTCCCACATTGATAGTTTCAAGGTTTTATATTTAGTGTATATTGTAAACAAATATATGGAGAGAGACTCTCTCAAGTATGTGCCCTCAAAAGAATGTAAATTTAAGGCTCGAAACTTAAGTGACTCGTGTGCAAGTACAATTTATGTGTAATGTCAAGTAAATTAACATTTTGTCATCTGCATTATTTTTGCTCAATTATAATGGATGCATTAATGAGAATTTATTTTATCCATTGTAAATGTTAGGCGTTTCACTGCGACGAATAAAAATAATTTAATAGTTTTTATTTGACCAACAATGAATAAAAATGATTTAATAGTTTTTATTTGGCCAACAAGAGGACTCTTATAAAAGGGCCCAAGTCTTAAGCAAAAAAAAAAGGAGAATGATGAGTAATTTATCCATTTGCCTGCCCCTCTGCTTCTTTCTCTTTTGTCTATCAAGTATCCTTTCATTTGGAATAATCAATAGCACTCAGGTACATTTTAGTTCGTCGTGACTACTAGTGCTTGGTAGAAATCGTAGTTTCGCTGTTGTATCCTGGGAAACAGACTTTCTGTACTGAACTCTAAGCATCGCAGGGGAGGAACAAATCTATTTTAAAGAATCTGTATTGAACGCAGACCTCGGCTCAGGCTACTCGGCAACTCTGCTCTGGCAGTTGGTTGTCTTACTTGGCAACTCTGCTCAGTAGCTGTACTCGGCAACTCTATTCGGTTGCCCTACTCGGCTGCTCTACTTGGCAATTCTACTTAGTTGGCAACTCAGTTCGACACTCATCAATTCTGTTCGTCACTCAATAGCTCTCCCTGTCAAAGGAAAGTATCCAACAAAAGTTGTGTAAGATTTTCATATACAAATATACTTCTGTTGCAATAAATTAGAAAAAACAAATAGTACTACCACAATCTGAGACGCATCTTCAAAGAAAGACTGGCTGCAAAGAGTTGCATCATCAGAGACCCATTCTTGAGGGAGTAATGAATCTCGACGTAAAGTTCATGGAGTGCTGTCTTACACAGTAACTCTGTTCAATTCATACAAGAAACAACTATTCATCTGAACCACAAAAAAACAATGACTGAAAATTACACTCAAATAGATTTCACTTTCAGCTCTTCGAATAAAAAACGGAACGATGATTCTAATAGTTGTATGATTTGGACATGCGTTCAGAAGAATCCTTGGGCTTCGTAATTCCACATAACAGAGTATGGTAGGAAGCTGGAAAGAATTGCAAAGGTATAATTTATAGCCGAGATAGTTTATGAGTGGTATCCATGCTTGAGGCGAGGCCTCATCAGTCACCCCTTTAAAGACAACGCAGAGTTTCCTCAGGCATGATGCTTTTTTGTCATTTTTCATAGACATTCCACCAACATGGACAGCGTCCTTTGGAACTTTGACCATGAGGTCAAACAAGCAGAGCTGGAGATTGGCTCGTGTCATTTCTACCAGTGTAGGGGGAGATTGCGTGTAAGGATTTTTGCCCCTGTACATGACACTCGCTTTTGACATGAGAAGCTTCGGATGTTAGCCAACAAGTTCGGCGAACTATGGAATATAGATTAAAAAACAAATATAACAAACAAAAGCATGAAGCAGTTAGGCAGAAGAAGGACAAAGAAAAAGGAAAAAAAAAAAAAACTTCCACGACGAATAGTGTGAGCATGTTATACAACATTTTCTTTTCAAAAAAAGAGGTACTTATGGTGCAACAGAAAAAAAAAATGCAGAAAGGAAGCCGGGACTTTTTTTTCCCTTGTGAAAGAAACATACATGTACACCAACAAATTTCTCTGATGCCATTAGTTTTGAATATTAGCTTAGTGGAATCTAGTTATTGGAAAAATGAACATGGTAAGTGGGAATGATTGTGGATCCAGTGAAGGTAATACTTTGGTAGCTTTTGCTTGCCCTGTCTAAAGTCTTTGATCAATGAGTTTTAAAGATATTTATATGATGAGAATTTCCATATACTGTAAAAAGTAGCATGCATATGGTTTAAGATTCTTTTAATGGTGATGCTATCAGTTTCTGATAAATTTACAATATAGTGGTTAGTTCAAAGGCCTAATCTGGAGATCGTTCACCCCAACATAAGTCAAGGTAACTGCTTGGCTGATCTTGCTTAATAAAGTGAACATTAAGGCCCATCTAGCAAGAAAAGGAGTTTATCTAGAGAGCTGTG
>JBAMHZ010000117.1:1915826-1939927 GCA_037177395.1 Alpinia galanga
AAATATAGTTAAGTCACCTATTAAAGAAATGAGAGACTTAAAATTAAATAATTTAAATTTCTATTTTAAACGGTTTCGAATCGAAATCGAACTGTAAGAAACCAAAACCGTCGGTTAATGGTTCGGTTCCGGTTCTAATAAATAATGAATCGGAACTAGCGGTTCCAGAATAGGAACTAAACTGTAAAGAATAGAAACCGATGGTTCAGGAATCAGAACCGAAACTGTTGATGAGCAATTCGATTCCGGTTCCATTGAATGATAAATCGGATCCGACGGTTTCAAAATCGGAACCGTGGTCACCCCTAGCCTGTGACATGGTATCCTCCCCGGGGTCTACCATCTCATGCTTAAGAACATCTCTAAGTTCTTATTCCTCAAAGATGAACTAAACCTTTTGGTGTCAAATCTCATAATTGTCACCGTTCAACTTGTCTCCCTTTACGATATCCAGTACGATATCCTTTAATTTGTTGTAGTCATGTCTCTGTCACAATAAAAGAGACTTTAGTGATAATTGATGCTTAATATCACAATTTGTACCCTACGAATCATCAAGACCCAAATGACTTGAGTGCAAATTCCAAGACGAATGTATGAATCAATAGACATCATACACTATAATTCAATATTATATCTAATCATTCTGACTAAGATTCTTTACCCACAATTAGTCACATTTATAGCATAACATCATTGCTAGATGCACAATTTGTCTGCCACGCGTCTACTCACATCCAAGTGTATGATTGACTCATCCCGAGCATCCTTAGCGCCACTGCACTTTGTCTGCTCGAGCACGAGTCCTGGCTCAATCAAATTGAAACTGAGTCTGAGTAATTCAAGTCAAGTCTGAGTCCCGACTTCGTCTCTCGAGTTCAACTCCATAGACTAAATATGCTAAGCAACCACTCGACACATTGAATCCGAGTGGGTTGCTACCACAGCATGCATGAGCATTTTTGGTCAAAGCACTCGGCTTTCCTCGACCTATGTGCCAAGTGTGCACTTGGCAGTGCTTAATCTCACACGATGAAACTCAAGAATTCGATGAACAACTCAAGAACAATAACAAACTCTTGCATGAAACCTAGTTCTGATACCAATATTGAAAATAAAAAAACTATGAAACAATAAATAGTATACCTCAATCAGTGATGCATAAAACTTCAAAAACTGTAACTTTGATCACGAACAATTTGTAGTTGGAATGATAATCATGAATATCAAACTATTATGTCAATATCTCAACACTATATTCAATGATTGTGAGACGATAACCATCTTGTGCTTCTCAACGAGATGAGAGGTTTTTTCTACACTCTCACTTTTCACTTTTCTATATCTCCATATACTTTTAGCAGGAAGTATTTATATAGAAAGATTCAAAAATATAGGATAATAGGGTCATGGGATATGGGTGACTCCACTATCCCATTTTGAATGACCCTATGTGGGCATTAACCAAAAACTTTAGATTAAAAATATACATATAGAGGGGGAAAAAAACAATGTGACCATAGTGTTAAGTTTTAAAGTATAATGCATCTTTGAATATTCTGTAAAATTAAACAAATTAATGAGTATTAAATTTATTCTTGTGTTCTTCGGCAAGATCCAACTAATATTATTCAAATTCCGCAATTGGTTTTATTTTTTACATGTAGTAATAATTAAGGATTTTTGTGAAGCTTAATTTAGCTAATTAAGATGTGATTTGAGCAAAACTATATTAGTCGCTGATAGATCCAATTGCTTACACATTTTAAAGTATCTATTAGTTTTCAAATTATAAGTTACATTTTCAAATTAATTTGTATTTTCAAAATTTCAAGCATTATGATCTTTTAAAATACTTTAAGTAGAATATCCATAACGATTTTCAAAGTGCAAGATGATTCTTAAATCAATTGATGCTTTGAAATTAAAGATTTTGGTCACTGTGAGGTTCTAAATATTTTATTATTTGTCTGTACAAATTTACATAAATTGTTCGTGAATCACGTCTGCCAGTCTCACACCGAAATAAAAGAAAAAGATCACCATCGGAAGCACAGAAAATTTTCTCTTTAATACACAAATCAATAAAATCAATTAATTTCAAGCAAATCATTAAATACTATACATGGATCTTTGTCACAACGAACAGCAATGAATATAATACATGAACGTGTGTTGCTTGGAAGCTCCTCCCTCAGTGACGTGTGTTCCAGGGTTTTTTTGACAGACGTGGATCCCTTTGCCAATGTCGACCAAGCTTTTTAAAGAATAGATCCTCTAGCTCCTTCCTTTCTGTTTTTGCCTCAAATCAAACATAAGCAACGCTTCTCCTCCTTGACTTTGGTTTATGTTCAGAGTTTCCCTTTTGCATCATAGCCACAAACTCGTCATAGTTAATTCTTCCATCCTGTGTAGCAAGTTAAAAACCACATCAGGATATCACAACATCAAATAGAAAACAACAAAAGAATGAATGAATTCAGTAGAGAAGCTATATAAATTTACGTTGTCTGAATCAGCTTCAGAAATAATATCCTTGATTTCCTTCCCATCATACATTCCCTTCTCTTTCAGTGCCTGTTCGAGTTCTTCCTTTGTAATGAAACTATAATGAAGACAAGTGAAAACATATGTTAGATGTTGCTCAATTCTATGGAATCGAAATGAGTCTTTATTTTTATTATTATTATTTTACTGAGTTTATACTCTCACCCGCTATTATCTTTATCAAAGAATTGAAATGCTGTGTAGAGATGCTCTTCTCTGTCCATCCGGTTCATGTGCATGGTTGCAGTGATGAATTCTTCATAATCAATAGTTCCATTTCCATCCGCATCAGCCTGTACCAAGTACCATTGTAATAATCAGGGTTTCTTAGGTTCCTCAACGAGAACCACCGGCATTTCCTAAAAGAGTTTGAGGTGAATTTGTACAGCTTACAGCTTCCATCAACAATGTGAGTTCTTTCTCTGAGAGCTTTTCTCCTTGATTGGCAAGACCTTTCCTCAATTCTTCTAGTGTTATTGATCCGCTATTGTCAGAGTCCATACTCTTGAACATCTCACTCAGTTCACTTATCTCTTCCTCTGATAGACAACCTGCAATTACCTACAAAAACCAAAACCATGTAGGAATCAAGGACAATTCAAGATGCACATCTCTGTGTATACATGCATAGTTTATATTTACCTTCAATGCAACTTTCTTGAACTTGTTCATTGCTCGGAATTGTTTTAATCTGTTCAGTACATTGATATCAAGTGGAGTATCAGGCGCGTCTCCGTCTTCCTTGATCCAAGGATGGTCTGCAATGGATAGGAAAAAAAAGAACAATGAGAAGAAAATATCTGATATTTGAGCAAAAACTACAGAATAAGAAAAGGAAATAAGAGGCAGACAAAAGAAAATTTAAAGAACCAAAATATGCTAGCTAGAGAATATCAAATGGACTGAACCTGACAAGTTATAATTTTAACAGAATAGCATGGGTAACTGGAGCACAAGAAAGGTAGATTTACTTACTCAGAACTTCCACAGCTGTTAATCTCTTCTTCGGATCTGACGTTAGCATCTTCCTCACAAGATTTTTTGCACCAGATGAGATGTTGGGCCACGGATCGCTTGTGAAATCAATGTGTCCTCGGAGTATGGCATTGAAGATCCCTCGTTCTGTCTCTGGTGGAAGAAACGTCACAAAATTCAGATAATTTTGTGTTTCCATAAAGATCATGCAGGTTAGCATGTGTCACTGCAAAAGGGAGGTTCTTCCTGACCAGAAACTTGCTTATCAATGTGACAACGAAGCAAATCATCTATGCGCCAAAGCTCATCCTCGACTGTATATTTGAGCAAAAACAAATCAGAAAGAAGTTTACCAGCCCAGAACGGAGGAGATCCACTGAGAAATATATAAAGCATCACCCCAGTGCTCCAAATATCAGCTTCTTGGCCGTATCTTCGCTTTAAGACTTCAGGTGCTATGTAATATGCGCTGCCAACTATGTCTCTGAATATCTCACCTGTGCAGAAGTAGCTACACGATGCATCAATCGTGAAAGGTTTGGCGAGTACAAATTGCTTGCTTTGATTGTTGCCATGTTTTGAGTATCTACGGTATATCAAACCCTTGAATTTTAGATATTAAATTGGAGAGCACGAGATTTCTAACCTTCTTTGAAGAAGACAGAGAGGCCGAAATCGGTGGCCTTGAGCGGGGAATGCTCGTCCTGGTTCAACAAGAGGAAGTTCTCCGGCTTGAGGTCCCTGTGCATCACCCCCATCGAGTGGCAGGTGTGCACAATCTGCATGATGGTCCTTATCAGCGCCGCCGCCGCCCGCTCGGTGTAGTGCCCCCTGGCGATGATCCGGTCGAAGAGCTCGCCGCCGGCGCACAGCTCCATGACGAGGTGCACCGAATTATTGTCCTCGTAGGCGCCCTTCAGCTCAACGATGTATCCAGACTGGCCGGAGAGGAAGCGCATGATCTCCACCTCCCGCCGCACGTCCTCGATATCCTCCACGTTGATGAGCTTGCGCTTGTTGATGGTCTTGCACGCGAACTGCTCGCCAGTGGCCCTGCAGGTGGCGAGGTAGGTGACGCCGAACTGGCCGCGGCCCAGCTCCTTGCCGATCTCGTACGTGTCACGGATGTCCTCCATCGGCCGGCCCAGCACGAAGCCCAAGGCGGCGGCCTTCGGTGGAGCTTGCGGTTGCGGTTGCGGCTTCCGTTTCCGTTGCGGTGCGGCTGTGGTGGAATTGGCATTGGGAGTGCTCTTGCCGTCGTGATTGGTGTGAGGCAGAGAAGTGGGTGCGTCGGAGGTGGAGGGCGGTGGAGTAACGGGATGGCGGTGGGACTTTCTTTTGTTGCCATGGGAGAAGCAATTGCCCATCGCGAAGCCAAAGATTGGAGAAGAGAAGGAAGAGAGAGGAGAGTGAGATTTGAGATGGAGAAAGGAGCGCCGATGGAGATATGGATGGCCCGGCGCAACTGGAGAAGGCGAGTTGCAGAGGGGGAAGAAGCGGGAAGAGAGGAGGATACGAGAGATTGGCGGGAAGCAATAGATTTTGGCGACTAAAATAGCAAACTTTGCCGTTAAATGCAAAATCAACCGCGATTTTGTACCAGAATTCGCCAGTAAATGCAAAATCAATTCATACAGTGAACCTTAATTTGTAGCTAAGTACATTTGTTCCAAGACAGATATAAATAAGCGTCCGATCTATTTATGTAGTAATAATTTACTCATAAATATGCTCCGCTGTTTCAGAATTTTATAATTCAAATTAATATGATTAATACTTTTGAGGAACAGGGATAAATAAATAGATGATTCTATTTACATCAACTACTTAACAGAATATAAAATCGTTATAACCAAAAACAAAAAGTAGAAAATTGTTTATGGAGAATGTTTTCTTTTTTTTTCTGTCACAACTATGTGATTGTAGACGACTTGTACACTGTTATCACATGACCTATTAAACTCAAACTGGTAACCAGAAAGAAAGAAAAAAGATAACACAAATGCAAATTACTTTTACGTACACAAGATCTCCATCCAGCAAGTGCTACTAAAAGCTATAGGCAAAAACGCTTAATATTTTGGAACTGATGGATCAGCTTTGACAGCATATGCATGAATTCCACCAGCTACATTGAAGACATTTTTGAATCCCTGCAAGAAACACGAACGCAAGACAAATTTTCATCCACATGAATAGGCATGCAAATAAAACATATAAACAAATTGATGAAAACCAATGTGTTAAAAAGGAAGGTAGTTTACCTGCGTCTGTAGCCACTGGGCTACTTGAAGAGACCTGACGCCGTGGTGACACTGCCATTCAGAATGATCAATTTGAGTGGCCAAGAAAAACAACAAAAAATTTTGAGACGAGCAAAGCAAAGAATTCAACTTAAGCACAAAAATTTAAGAAGAAAAAAAAGGTACATGAATTTGTGAATATAAATAAAGAATAACACACTGATGTATAGTTGTGCGCGCCATTAGTAGCATATACATGTAACTGTGTTCATTCATATTTTTCTCAATGCTTGTGCAAACACTGGATTCACAATAAGCAAATTGTAAAGCATCGTTACTACCAGAACATAAGTGTCCTTTTGAGGATCAAACTCTTCAGTTATTAATGATCCCCATGTTCCGAATTGGCGGAGTGGAAGAACCTTGAAGCCAGGCAGAGAAGCTTGAGCTCTGTCATCCACAATCAACAAATGTCAAGCATGTAGAGAAACAATAAAATATGTATACATAGTAACGGAATTGAATACTAGCAAAAGACAATAATCTCTTCCACTTATTATCAGTGGCCATAAGGGTTGCAGCTCAGACTTGCAAGGAACACAAACAGCACGTAGGATTGAAAACCTTGAGATAATACTGCTCTCCAAGGTAGAAGAGTAGCATTTAAGCTAGATCTCTGAAAAAAATGCTTGAACAAGTTATACTACCAACTTAGTTCACTAAAACATCACCATGTTAACTTCCACGTGTTCGCATGAGCATATATATATACTTACACTTGATCCATCAAGTCTAAGATGAACATTGAGACCAGATATCAAATTAATGCAATCATAGACTCAATCCTATCCTCCATCAAACTTCAGCTAAATTCACTGCCATTGAGAATTTTCAACTTCTGAAACATTTTGCTAACTAAGAGATGTGGGAGATATGGATCCTCCAGAAACTGTACCAATCCATGTAAATCCACAGTATCTAAGCCTAGTTGCACATCATGTGTGAGAACCTGAAGTTTATGTCAAAAGTCTGCGGATTTTTTTTCATAATTTCTGGATCAGTATTCCTGACTGACAAATTTGTGAAAATCATTAGTAGAGACATGGTGGCAGCAGAAGCTGCAACAGTTAAGGATTGGCGTGGGTCAAAAGTCAATCGTGGGAAGAAGTCCTTGTCTTGTTTAGTTTTTGTGCTCCAAAGGTAGGTCTTCTCTACTTGTATTATTGTTTGAGAAGGTATTTAATTGGATGGCAAATTTTGCTTTAGCTTATATTGTTCCAATGCATATGCTGATGCTAAAGTCTATGTTTACTTCCATCAACAAGAGAAATTTAGGACGCTAGATTTTTTGGAACTCCAGAGCAGAAGAATTGGAGCTTTTCCAACAGGCTGCCTGCAGTGGTAAGCGAGTCAGGGATCTTGACAACAGCCCAACACATTGGTTGTGTCAAAGGGCCATTGTTAATCAATATTGTTCAAAGAGGGCAGTGATTTAATGAATTGAGGGCTGAAAATGAAGTGTTTCATGGATTAGAAATCAGTGAAATGTTAAAAGGGCTTATCGATTCTAAACTTTAAAGCAAAGGAAGGATTAAATAGAAATAAGTCAAATAACATTCCAAGTAAGTAAAAGAATTGCTAACCATGAGAACTCATATCAGTCTAAATGCATCAGAAGCTGCATGTGTGTTTCTGCAGTTCTTTTACCATGAAAACATATGTTTCACTATGTTACATGCACACTGAAATAGCAACTTGGTTAATACTGACAAAAAGTAGCTTGCTTACACTTCCTCGGGTTCTCTAACATCTATCAACTGAGCTTCCTCAAAGAATCCTGGATCTTGCATTTTTGAATGAAGTTCTTCAGGGTTAATGTCTTGCAGAATTGATTCTTCCCTAGGAATGCAAAACTTTCCAGGAAATTTATTCTGGCAAATATGTGAAATGTGGAAAGGTGAGAAACCACAAGACGCATACAATCAATACCTCTCAGAAAGCACTTGCAAAAGGTGCCATCCATATTTAGTCTTACAGCGCACAACTTTATTTAAAGGAGCACTGAATGCAGCTTCCTCAAATTCAGGAACCTGGTCAGATTTCTTCAACATAGTTAAAGCTTACAAGTTAACATTGTTGCATTTCCATGAGACAATAAATACAGCTATTACGTGGACAAGAATGTTTTACCTCAGAAATTGTAAAAGAAAGATATTTTAGGGGATCATGATACTAGTAGCAAAATCACATGACCATAACATGAACCCATGAGGAAACGAAAATCACACCACATAAATAAAATCACAAAACCAGAGTTTGATAAATTTAGTAAAACAGAGAATCCTTAAACATTCCCAAAACAGTGATTTCATCTCTAGCTTCCTAGTTCTGATAGAAAAGTAGTTTCTTAAACGCTATTAGTTCTAAAATATTTTGCAAACCGTATTAAGAATCTAAAACACAAAATATCATGCCCAAATAGAAGAAGCAGACACGGTGAGTTTTCATTGCGCTATTAGTGACAAGCTTTTAATTTCTCTTTTGAAAATTCACAGAACTGCTCAGCAAAAGGTCTGCACATTAATAAGAATTCGGGAGCACAAAGGAACAAATACCTGAAAAGTTAATTGAAAAGCAACATTCATCAGAATATTGGCAAGGATTTATGAACACCACATCCAAGAATATAATAGAAGAGTGACACTTCATCTTCATAACAATTAGGATGATTTTCTAAAAAAGCATCAGACATTTTGACTGACTAGCTTTCATTAAAACTAATGAATGTGACAAAAAAAAATTAAAAGTACCGTTTGCCCTCTTCTTATCCATCCAAGCATTCCACCACTTTCCTTTGAAGGACACAAAGAGTACTCCACGGCTAAATCACTTAAATCCACCCCTAGAGAAAGACTAGAACGTCACTTAAGTGCAATGATATATAAAATCAAGAAAGTTGTTCAGAAAAGATGGTAAAATGAGAGAGTGAAGACCAGAAATTCGTAGATAAGTTGTAACTGCACATAAAGTGTGAAAAATATGCAATGTCAAGGCTTCGCTTGGTTTAACCTTGTGAATCTGAACACTTTTAAACATCCATCCTAGCAACTCAAAAAGGTTTTGTAATGGTTACTATGAAGTCAGGCATGATGTTATGAAATGATTAATGTCTAGGGGAACTCGACCATATCAAGTTGCAGCTCATCGCATCTGGCTTTTTGCTTACAAGATGCCATCTACATTATCTCCCTATGGACCAGGTGAGCTAGGCATTAGCACATTAGAGGGTAGCTTCCGTTTTTCCATAGCATTCATATTACCTACATATAACACTACAAATTTCAGGCAAAAAATTTGAAAGTGAATTGGTTCGTCCTATTTAATATTAAAAGAGAAATCATCTATTCGGATTTTAGACACTGTTGCAATACTTTTGACTATTACAGATCGTTGTGCAAAAAAGGAAGTTAAAATGCAGAAAAACCTCCAGAAATGCGCTGCTGGAGCTCCAGCAAAAGCTTAAGGTTGTCTTCACCAACAAGCAGATGTTGTACCAAAAGCTCTTTATTCTCTCTTCCACTGATTCCAGCACTGAAACAAACTATGGATAAATAAAACATATCAATCCTAAAACCTCGCCATTTAATTAGCTAAAAAAGTTCTACCGACAGCAAAAACAAGCCACAAGAACAAACTTTTATTACTTGAAAACAAACAAAATATAATTTTGGCGCAGTTAATCTCCTCCAGCCATAAAAATAAAATAACAGTTTCTCTCAAAATCGTAACTATCTAGCTATCAAGCTTTCATGTCAAAAGGGGGTTTAAAGTGGAAATGCACCAACCTCGACTTTGCAACCTGGGGGCGTCCGCCATGAACGAGCTCCACTTCAAGGAGGAGGAAGAGGAGGGAGGAGAGATACGAAGCCGCTGTCTTGAGGAGAAAGAGGATTTAGGGTGGACGGATGACTTGAAGGGAGGCGGTCCCGAAGCAGAGTCGATGGATGACGCTCTGAGATTGTGCAAAACGAAGATCGGAGAAGCCAGGGAGCGGAGCGCTAACGCCATCGGCAAGCTTCGCATTGCGATATCATCAATCCGCTGCCGCCAGATCTCCGCAAATCTTTTCGCCTGTATGGAGACGGCACGAATCATACGTTGAATCGAAGAAACAAGGTATATGCGATTGAAGCCCAACTCGACTTAAAGCCCAACTTGTCGGCCCAACAAGGGAGATCACTCTGCCGAAATTCGACCAGCAAGGTGCGACCGATGCTATCTCAGTTTTCTCCATGTTCGAAAACTCTTCGAACAAATTTGAAGATGTTTGAAAAATCTCTTACCAACAAGATGAAGTGAGCGTCTTCCTCGAATGCTGTATTAATTCCTGAAGTAACAGCTCGCTTCTCGCTTTAAAATTTGTCTGTCTTGATCTCACACACCTTCAATGATTTGCAGCCTCTTCATTCTTAGTGTTCTTCCTCTCAACGGTAGCTCAATTATGAAAGTATTTGATGTTTCTGTCCACAAAGGCAATCACTGCAGCCACGATTGAAGTGCTGGAAAAGGCCTGAAGTGATGCTAGCTCATCAACCAACATTTACATACTTGACTGAAAACTATGGGCTGAGTTTAAACGCAGCCTCTAGTTTTTCTTTTAACAGCGTAAAAAAGAGAGGAACAAGTGAGCAAATAAATCTCCTTCCTCTTACAGCGTTCAGAAAAAGTAGCTAGCTGCAACTGTTTTATGAACAGAACAGAGAAAGAATTAAGATCAGAAATAGGAGAAGTAAAAGAAAGAACGAAAGAAAAAAAGGAGGTCGAAGAAGAGAAGCGGAAATTAGCCCTTTGAAATCATGAGAGAAAAAAAAGGATTTGGAACAAATTCTTGAGAAAAGGGGACAGACAAAACCAATGAAGTTGCAACCTTAAGCACGAACGTTAGAACTAAGAACAGTTTCATCAGCAAACTTTTGTTTTTTTTTTACCTTAAACTGATCTACTATTAAAGTAAATTGATTTTCCCATCATTTATTGTTTAAAAAAATAATTTATGTAGTGATTGGTCTAATTATTATATCGAAATAATTTAAAAACATATATTAATAGCCTCAAAGCGAAGGTTAATACATATATGTAATATGTATTTTATTTCATGAACTGATTCTAAAATCATTTCCATTATTATATTAAGAGAGTGAATATGAAATAATACAATCAGTTTCTGTCGAGCATTGTATATATATAGCTATCTCATTAAGCGTATATCCATAGGATGGTTAATTTTTTTATTAAAGAATTTCATAAAATTTTAAATCCCTTCCTTAGTTTCCTCAGTGAAGTATTTAAAAAAGATATCAATCCTTGAGAACCCAAATTAAAATACAATGTTTAAGGAATGATGGACTTAAAATCCTTATCATCTTTTATTCAAATAATATTTTATACATAATATCTTCCTTAATTTTGTCATATTATTTCTCGGACTTCATTCTCCAACTAATTTAATATACTGTTTGAATTGAAATACGGCAAGGATGCGTAAGTCGAGGCATCACACGAGGTCTAAGATTAGACGACTAATTAACGACGGACTAAAATCTTACAAATTTATGTTTCCTAAAAGTTTGGTTTAAATTTATTATAAAAAAAAAAAAAAGCTAATTCAATTGTAATTTCAATAATATCTATTGAGATTGAGTTTTTTTTTCATCCATTAATGACGTCGCCGTGATGCTTGTTGATATATTTGAATTAATTTGGATGGGTGCCCGTCAACAGCGGACTTGATAAGACATCAACAATTTATTGCGGCTTCAATTTATCATGCATGTCAAGCCACTGACCACGAAAAAAGAATAAATAAATAAATAAAAACAGTTTATGAAAACAAGACAAGTCATTTAACTCTACCAGAAATCGATTATTTACCTGCATATGTTAATGTGATTAATTATCTCCAATCATTAACAAAGAAAAGAAAGAAAGAAAGAAAAAAAAAAAATCAAAGAGGAGCTCCATTCTAATATCACATGAAAGTTCCTCTTGAGTTAGACAAATACTTTAACCTCCTTTCCCAGCACCTGCCTTAATTCCGAGGAAATAGAAGAGAAACCTGCAGTGTTCCACGTTCGAAGAAGATAGGCATGTGGAGTTGAAGTAATTCGAGCGAAAACTGCCTTGACAAACTGTGGAACATTTCGCAATTTCCTGTTTTTTTTTCTTTCTTTTTTTCAGATATTGACTTTGTCAGTTACCTCCAGAATTTTTTTTTCTCCCTTGTCAATTCGAGATATGAATGCGTCGAACTGTGCACCACCCACAGCTATATAGATAGCTTTATCGTTGTCTATGTAAAAAATCAAAGTAATTTTTCAAAATAAATAAATAAATATTCGTCGAGCAGTCGCATCGAAAGCTAAAGACAGATAATGAATGAATCAGTTATATCGAGTATGACACTCAGCCTATGGCTCATACGCTGCGCTGTGGCCACGTACAAATTACTAGAATTATGTTTGAGTATTTTATCATTCACAAAATCCAGGTGTATGTCTGTCTCGATCTTTCTGTCGTTAGAACTTTGCTTTGGCCGTGAGCTACTTAAACAACGAAGAAAACGGAAAAATGTCGCCTTAATCAAAGACAAAGCCAGAGACAAAGTTTCTTTTTGTGAATTAATATATTTTAATTGAGACGCATCACCTTAATATTAATATATTTTATTATCGAAATAAAGTTTTAAGTGAGACGTATATATAGATCTTTTTGTGCTGTTAATTAAGCTACTATACGCAGTTTGCCTCGTAAATTGTTGTTACAGTGAATATTCTTTCGTTTGTTAAAAAAGTGTTTCGTTAACCTATTGTATGTGAATAAAAAAATATTAAGTGATAATAAGTTGTAACTAATATTTTATTTTAAAAAGTAATAATTAGAATATGTTTTTCATTTACTTATCCTACACGACATTATTTAATTGCAACATGTATTTACTTAAAAAGAATGTAAGTACATTCATTTATTTTATTTTAAATAAATGATGCTTTATGATTCACACAAAATCATTTTAAAATTTATGATCCAATAACGTGGACATATCATTCACCGATCACATGTGATGGGTGAATAACACGACTTCACTTAAATTTCATTTCAACTTAAACCATTTATAAAGCTAACATTTATTATATACAATTAACAAATATGTGTGTCTCAAAAACTTTCACGATGTGACATTAGCAACAAAGAATGAATGGAATAGGAAGTAATTAATCTTTTTATTAACGTAATATTTCAACTAACTCAGTTATATATATGTTCAATATGATTTAAGACACCTTTGACTATTTCAATTCAAAATTGGTATAATCTATCTAACTCAACTACCTTAATCAATTTGACTGATATATCGCATTAATCATCTATTTGACTTATGCTTCTATTCAATTAGCTAACCTAACCAATATGGTTTAATCGTGCAACTAAATCCACTGACCAAATCAATTGGACTCGATCAGTTCGATCGATTGATCGATCAACTTAGCTCGATTAGGCCACTCGATCGAGTTAATCTACAGACCCGCTCGATAACCAATTCACATGCTTGAGAAATCGGCATTTGGAACGTGATAAAACATGATTCAAAATAACCAATTAATTAATTAATTAATATCACCTATTCACCTTCCGTACGTAACGGCGGGCCTGACCCTCGCCGTCATCCGCTAGCGGATCATCTTCCTGGAAGGCAGGTCACGCCACGCAGCAACATGATTGACGTCGAAGTCATTAATTGTTCTACAGGTTTCGATTTGTCCTCTCCTTGACAAATATGTCCTTTTTTTTTAAAACTCCTTTCGATCTTCCAGGAAGCAGCAGCCAATGCTCCGGGTCCGGCGACGACCGCACAACCTCAGCCCCTATAAAGCTCCCAACTCCGTTCCGTCTCCTCTCAACCAGCCACATGGAGCAAATACTCAGTGCCCATCGCAAGTGCCTCGGCCGGCCGATCGCCAAGAAGAAGCCCGTCAAGGTGGTGTACATCTCCAACCCCATGAGGGTCACCGCCAGCGCCGCTACCTTTCGCGCCCTCGTGCAGAAGCTCACCGGCCGGGACTCTGAAGTCGACGTCGACGTCATCGCCAGCGGCGGCTCCTCCTCTGTCACCGAACCGCCGCCGGCTTTGTCGCGGCCGCCCAACAGCACTGCTGGGTCGACGGCGTCGAAGTCAGTGGATCTCTGCAACAGTTTGGTGGTTCCGAGTGAATTGTTCGGCGGAGGATTCGACGCGCAGGTGCTGGAGAGCTTATGCGGAATCTGGTCGACGGCCGCGCCGCCCCTACTATGAACCTCCGATGTCCGGCTTTGGGAGTTGCATCCGTCACTGAATCAAGTGCGAACTTGAGAATATATAATCAAATGACAGAATCTATAGATTGATTCTGGCATATAGTCAAATCTAAATAGGAGATCTCCTGAGGTAACGATGTGGTCGTGCTCCTGTGCATAGGAAACCGTTTACTCATAGTTGGCTAGATTTTTTTGTTTTTCCTTCCTTCTTTAGCATTCATAATTAATTTCTGAAAAAGGAAAAAAATCGCACATTTTAGTACTTGAGGCTTTTATCTTAATTTTGAGACACAAATTAAGTATCTAAGTGCATGATACGATATGTATTGTAATTTGGAAGGTAAAAGACAATAAATGTAAGCTTCCTCCTTTTAATTAATTAACTAGACAATTAAGATATTTGATGTGGTAAAAATCTGCCGATTTATTTGAACATGTTGATGAAGTTTTCTCTTATGATATTGTTGGATGTGCATAGATTAAAACTTGTTAGAGGGTGTTAGTCTAGAGGATTCACCAGGAATTATCTGTGCGAGGAGGGAAGAGAGCCTTCTCTTAAGTATGAAGAAATCTTTTGTGAACTTATGTAAGATTTGATCTATTTTCCATGAGTTCAGGTCATAAACAAAAGATCAAAGTATATGGATAAAACCTTTCCTTATACTTGAGCTAAATGAATCTCAATTTATTTTTTAGAAATGTATACAGTTTGGAGTTGAGACTTTGGAATCCTTTTATAACCGAGATAAACTGATCGACTTAAATTTTCAAAATTGTGACTGAGAATCTATCATTAAAGATTCTCTATGACCGAGATTTCATAAATTTCCGACTAATATATGGTTAGCCAAATCGAAATCTCCACTCGCTTTCGAGATTTTAATGACATGTGATACACCTTTATTATTTTTATATTCTTTTTATTTCTCACCATAAATTTATCACTGTACTTTCAAGATCAATACTTATTGAATCACTCTCTCAGTAAATAAAAAATAAATGAAAACCATGAAATAATATAAATAACATGTGGATATAATGCAATAGAAGTTAGCCTCTTTCCTTTTATATATACTTTTCACTGATTTTTTTTTATTAGCACCGGGGTATCCGAGCCTTCGACTCGACTAATCCCTAAAGATGATCAGTCTGGTCCCACGATCCCATAGGAACACTCATTCGATAACTGAGATAAAAGAGATCAAAGCCTCTGTGGATCTTCACCAACCACCAGGGTACATTAGGGAAGCTCGTAGCTTTGGCAGTCTAGTCAAGACTCCACAGTCGCATCATCCCTGAAAGATTATCTGACACCAAAGTCTTACTCTATCCACCGGACAAACTCCTACACAGAGAACCGTCCCCATATATTTTTTAAAAATTCATCATTGAACATTATCTTAGTAGAAGAATGAATTGCATTCTATTTTTATCACTGCACAGTGGTCTTGGGACAAATAATTTGGGTGAACATGTGATAAGTGATTTCAATAAAAATGGATTGAGCTAAACTAAGTAGACAAAGATAATAAAAAACACGCGGATACTCTCACAAATTGGCTGCCCAATAAAAAATCTTAGAACAAATATTAAAATAAAAGGAAAAGGGAGGTTTTGATGATTTCATATTTTAAAAAAGAAAAGGAAAACTCCAAATTCTATGCGCATTTAAATATTTCTAAAAGTTGAATACAATTTTTAGTAAATTGTTCAAAAAAAAATTTCGGAAAGCTTATGAGCTATTGAATGTTAAAAAAAAAAAAAGAAGCTTCCAATAACTTTTTTGAGAAATTTCCAAAATCTAAGAATTTGTGATTTTTGCGTTCTAGATAATGTTATTGTAGAGTTATCTCCATCCTAAATAACCCACCAAAGAAAAATATATATATACTCACCATTTTCTGTGCCTGAATAATATATATACACACACAATTTAAGATTATCCTTGTGCATTAATTAAGATCCATATTGGATATAACGCTGATTAATTGCCTCAGAAAGACGTTTTTATATCTTAATAAAATATGTGTATATAGGCATACAGGAGAAGGGTGAGCACCTCGTGGAGATCAGAGAGACTTGAGATGAAAGGTGGAAGTGTGACCACCTCGTTGCCGTCTTCTTCGTTGCGAGGAGCGCAACAAGTGGTGCTGCTGTTTGCCGCGATGAGCTTGTTGGGCTGCTGTGGCTCCGGTGGCGGAGTGCTAATGGCGAACGCGAAGGTCCGCGAGTACAGATGGGACGTGTCGTACCAGTTCAAGTCGCCGGATTGCTTCAGGAAGCTGGCCATCACCATCAACGGCGAAACGCCCGGCCCGACCATCGACGCGCAGCAGGGCGACACCGTCGTCGTCGTCGTTAACAACGGCCTGCTGACGGAGAACGCAGCCATCCATTGGCACGGCATCCGTCAGGTAAACTAGAAAATCGTATATTTCATTTAAGAAAAGAATCTCTGCGAAATTTATTTCCTCGTTAGATCGGTAAAGTATCGATGCCACCAGCTTCAGGCAGCAATGAATCAGTGGACTTGTGAATGTTCAGCTCCTTGTGGCACTGGTTTCTCGTTTCCATTGCGGTAGTTTGATAGAGTTGTTTATGGAAGTTGCTTTTGCTTGCGCAGATCGGCACGCCTTGGTTTGACGGCACCGAAGGCGTGACGCAATGCCCCATCTTGCCTGGCGACTGCTTCGTCTACAGATTCGTCGTCGATCGAGTAAACTCCCAGGAATTAGAACTTAAATAGTTGTTTCAAAAGAATAACAACAGAATGTTTGTCGTGCTGCTAATTCAGCCGGGGACTTACCTCTACCACGCACACTACGGCATGCAAAGGTCAGCCGGCTTGTACGGCCTCATCCGCGTCGCCGTGCCGGATGGCACCGTCGAGCCCTTCGCCTACGACTTCGACCATAGCCTCCTGCTCAATGACTGGTGGCACCAGAGCACCTACGAGCAGGCCGCCGGCCTCGCCGCTGTTCCCTTCGTGTGGATTGGGGAGCCTCAGGTATCTCAAATTGTAACTTTTGCGAGATTCAATTCACAGGATTATGGTGTGATCAAACTTGGTGTTCATGAACTTCCAGTCTCTGTTGATCAATGGGAGAGGCCAATTCAACTGCTCCCTCGCTGGAGCCACCGATGCCTGCAACAACACCGCTCCAGAGTGCTCCCCTTACGTCCTCTCCGTCGTCCCTGGCAAGACTTACCGCCTCCGCATCGCCAGCGTCACCTCCCTCTCGGCGCTCAACTTTGAAGTCGAAGTATGAGCTCTCACATGCATTTTCTCAAACGCTTCTCCTACCTACTTCGGCTAGTAACTTGCGCGCATTTCTTCACGCATCTCTCCTGCGCAACGTAACTATGCCGCAGGGCCACAACATGACCGCGGTGGAGGCCGACGGCCACTACGTCAAACCCTTCATCGTCAAGAACCTTAACATCTACACCGGTGAGACCTACTCGGTCCTTATCACCGCCGACCAAGACCCCTCCCGCAACTACTGGCTCGCGGCCAACGTCATCACTCGCGAGCCCCGCACGCCGGCCGGCACCGGTATCCTCAATTACCTCCACAATTCCCCCGACCAGAAACCTCCCACCGCGCCTCCCGCCGGCCCTATGTGGAACGACACCGAGTACAGGTTAAAGCAGAGCACGGCCCTGCGCGCCCACCCCGACCACATCCTCCCACCTCCGGCGATCGCCGATCGCATGTTACTGCTCCTCAACACCCAGAATCTCGTCGACGGCCACACCCGGTGGGCGCTCAACAACGTCTCCTTCAACTTCCCCCACACGCCCTACCTCATCGCCATGAAGCAGAGGCTCGGCGACGTGTTCGACGAAAGACCCGCCCCCGAAACCTACGACTACAAGCACTACGACATCTACCGCCCTTCCAGCAACCCCAACGCCACCATCGGAACGTCCATCTACCGGCTCGAGTTCAATTCGACGGTGGATGTGGTCCTCCAGAGCGCGAACATATTGAAGCCCAACAAGAGCGAGACCCACCCGTGGCACCTGCACGGGCACGACTTCTGGGTGCTCGCCCATGGCTTGGGCCGGTTCGATCCGGACATTGACACGGCCAGGTTCAATTTGGTCGACCCGATACTGAAGAACACAGTCGACCTCCAGCCATTGGGATGGACCGCGATCCGGTTCAAGGCGGATAACCCGGGCGTTTGGGCTTTCCATTGCCATATCGAATCTCATTTTTTCATGGGCATGGGGGTGGTGTTCGAGGAGGGGATAGATCGGGTGGGGGAGCTACCCGATTCGATTATGGGCTGTGGAAAATCTAAATTACCAAAAAGATCTTGATTCAATTGAGTATTATTTAGAATAAAAGGTTTAATCTTAATGATTTTCTTAGTGCAACTGTTTTCTAAGTGGTTGGATTTAATCTTGACTTTTGATATTTATATACAAATATTTTTAGTTAGATTTTGCATTTATATTTGATATGAATTGGTAGAACTCAGGTGAAGTTTTAAAAACTCTTTAAGTCAACTACTAGGTCAACTAATCAATGATGATTTGACATGACTAAAACAACGCATTTAATGACTCATAGATCAATTGAAATTCAAAAAAGAAAATAATAATAATAAGACAGTGTTAGAGCAAAAATATTAAAATAAGTAAGATTTAGCGTCTGATGATGAATTTCAGAAAGAAATCGATCTCTTGTCCTTTCAAATTTTAATATAGCTGCACTAGTTATTTAGGTTAATCTTAGGGATTAGCTTGAGGTTAGAAAAAAATAGTATGAAATATTCAAGAGATCTTATAATAACAATATTGAAATGGTTAGAAGGTTGGTATAATAGTTTTGAATTTAACCTAAATTAATGAGTTTTATTCATTTAATAGTGGTGATCCATCTTCTGGCATTGAATAGTTTTGACAAATGCTCATTAGTGGACCTATCTATGCACATTATATTCATATCTATCTAGGACTCATAAATTTGACTATATTCATTTTTTTTTTAATTTTGAATATTACTTAGTTTTGATTAAAAAAAATTAATAATATATTTAGATTTATTAGAATGAATATCTTTTGGGGACTATGTTGAGTTTGACTGTCCAAATTTCTTAATTCTTAACCTAGTTTAATCATTAATGAGTATCATATTCAAATTCTCTGATTTTAAATATTGTTAAAAGCTATTAATAGACTTAAACATATCAAATTTATTTTAAACAAGGATCTATTTCCTTTTGAGACTCTTGAATTTTTTTTTATAACTCTGAGTAATTTTAACATATAGTGATTGATAGACCAAAAACATTAAATTTAATTTAATCAAAACATATATCTTTCTTACACTCTCCCGATTTTCAACGTGCTTAATTTTTTGAATTCTAAAATATTATTCAGGTAATAATAAATTTTAATCAAAAGGCATAGAATTAGACTTATTAAAAATGTAGAATTGTCACATTAGTGACCTTCTATCGCTGTCCCTACGCGTGAAAGGGAGTAAATCAGAAACCCAGGGCGACCAGCACAAAAATACAGAGTCATCGGTAGTATGGCGATGAAACTCAGGAATCGACCTCTTGCCCTTTTGGACTTTAACACGGCTGTGCTAGCCGTCCGAATTAGAACCATGACCTAAAAATGTACCCATCATTGTATAAGGTTGATCTACAAATCTATTAGGTAAGCATTTTTATATTTAACTTACTATTGTTTTTCTAACTTATTTAAAGTATTCATACAAAAAAAAAATGTGAAACTATCACATTAGTGGCCCC
This sequence comes from Alpinia galanga, assembly GCA_037177395.1. Lineage (NCBI taxonomy): Eukaryota > Viridiplantae > Streptophyta > Magnoliopsida > Zingiberales > Zingiberaceae > Alpinia > Alpinia galanga. The sequence goes on from JBAMHZ010000117.1 coordinate 1,935,718, forward strand.
CCTTCAGTTGCTCCTACTGAGGAAAATAAATCAGGAACTCAGATATGACAAATACAAAAGAGGAAATTGATCGATGGCTCAAAGTTATGACCTCCCTGGAAATTGACCCCTATTTATTTAAAAATTACCCTTTTATATTTACCAATCAAATTAGTCCTAGAGCTCTTATTCAAAATATTCACGCTCATCGAATCTATTGAACTGCAATTGGAGGGATAACACACTCATGGTAATCCAATATGACATATTCGTTCACCTCTAGTGCTGTGTTGAATAAAGAACAAAGATCTGGCTCGTATATAACTTAGCCATGATGTGACTACTTTTCATTTAAAAAAAAATCGGTACATTTTTGAATTCTTCATATTATTTTACAAGCTGAAGTTTATCGATTTTGATGAGCCGTAAACGCGAATGAAGTAGCTGGCTTTAGCTGCGCACGATCACATAGACCAACTAGACCGGAAAACCAACGCAGGTGCTGCTTGACATCTCTCATTAAACATTAAGACCAGAGCTGGCTGTACAGTGGCTCTTTTGCCCACACAAAAATTTAGAAAAGTTTCAAATATAACTGAACTTGATTGAACTTTTCTGCTTCCTCCCACTGTCACACCGAATCCGATCTCCCTCTCTGGCACGTCACAGAAGAAGACAGCCCAATTAAGTAGATCCGAACTTGATCTCTGCACCTCAACCCATCCCCCAAATTTTGAACTTTCATCAACGTCCAGCAACATGGATATCGATCCACCGGTACTTCTCGACACTTTCTTTCCAGAAAGAGATGCTACTGCCTTTTTACCTGAGTTAGAACCAGATGCGAATCTGCCAAACCTAAGTGACTTGGAAATTGAACAAGGCATTTGCCATACTCCAGACAAGCTGAGTTTTGTTTCTCCGAAATAATGAGAGGATATTTGGCAAAATGTACTCAACTTGTTGGTTTGACTAGCAGGATCCATTTGTGTGTTCCAACCAGAAACCAGCTCACCGAAAGACGCAGCAAAATTTGATGCTTTAACGGATAAACCAACACCATAGGAATGACAGAGATTGAACATCGGTGGCCTAGATAAAGACAAACCAGTAAGGCATTCACCCTGCCAAAACTGTAAACAGATCAATTAGCATAGATAAACTTGCTTGTGGCATTCAGGCAAATCACATCAGTAAAAACTTCACCTGTGAGTGATCTGAATCGGACCGAAAATCATTACAAGTAGCTCCAAGTGGCACTAAGATCATAGACAGCAGGTTACTTATACTGGCTTGGTACATGATTTTTGATAGTACTAGCGAGTTGCCAGTGAACTCGTTGTTGTGATGAGCTACAAGCTCAGCTAATAAGGCATCTTTCTCTCTAAGATTAGTTTTAAAAATGAACCTTGCATCAATCCCAGTGTTTATTCCTAAGCTATCCAGAGAATCATGTGCTTGTTGATCATTCTGTAAAAGTAAAGCACCGCCAACATTAACTGTTCCTTTTAATTGTGTGCTGGATTCCTGGAAAGGACTTCCTTTGGAAGAAGCAAATGAAGAAAGTATGCGTTCCACTTTATCCTGTCTGTCCCTAAGCTTCATCAAGTCAGAAAATGTTTCTCTTTGCAAACGCTTCAAAACCTCTATCTGAAAGGAATTTACAATGTAATATAAAAATAAATAAGACAAAAATATTGTCAGAGCCCAACAAATAAATAGGGATCCGGTTAAAATCTAAGAGTACACCATAAAGCAAAAAATAAAGGACAAAGATAAAAAAAAAAATCAAAGAGAAAGAGGAAGTTCATACTATTCCTGTAAATCATTAATGAGAAGAATTAAATGACAAATTATCCCTTCAATTTTGCTTAATTAACCATTACTAGGTAACTAACCAGAACAATAATTTCTTATATCGGAAAGAAATGAGATGCAGCAATTTCTATTGAAAGAAATAAAAAGGAATTGTTTCATAAAACTTGATAAGATTGTGCCATTTGTTAAGATCAGGATTAACGGATGATAGACCTTGCTATTGGATTGCAGGATCAAGTTGGATGTAGGGCTGAGCTGGAGGAAAATGGCAAGGGAAGGGATGTAAGGTGAAGATGAATGGGTGCTAGCGACTTAGTTTGGTTGAGACGGACTGATTAGAGGCTTGGCTGACTGTCAAAGATCTGCCAAACTGGCTCGGAAGAGGCTGACATAGCCGAGGTAGATTCTTGAGCTAAGTCTCCCATGCTGTCAGGTTTCTCTCTTTTGCTCTTTCTTTCTCTCTTTGTCCACTTCCTAGGGAGCATGATCCCTTCTATGTTGGCCAATACTGTATTTATAACCTTGGATCTGAGTTCATATTGCCAGATGTTGTCCATATGGAGATATCTTTGAAACTCCACACGGAGCTGGAGGATCTCCTACTCTTCATTCTTTGCCAGTCGACTGCCTAATCTTAACACCTGGTTTGGTCCTTGCACGAACTCCTTGACCTAAGCTGGTTCCACTGGTTCTGGTCTCAGGGAGAAGCTACCCTTGGCAGCCACACACCTTTTCCTTCTGCTCCACCTTTCCTTCTTGGCTAGGGAACTTTATTAATCTACAGCGCTGACTTTGTTGATTCTTAGAGCATTCTTATAACACACCTTTAACTTTTCCAGATTGACTCTAAACCCCACTCTGATCCCAATGTGAATCGGGAACTTCATTGTCATGTGGTTGACATGCTTCATTGCCTTCGATTAAGGGAAGGCCTACCCAAGAAGGTAGATCAAATACCAAGAATTGTGCCTAAATGGTTTAGAACCATGGTTCTTCGCCTGCTGTTAAGGACAAGGTGATCTTCCTCAAGATCCATATGGCATTTCCAGTGAAACTTATAAAATTCGTGCCCTCCCCAACAAGATTCATCTTTGAGAAGGTATTGTAGTAAAGCACGTCAATCAAGTTTCCTGTGTCCATGAGTATCCTATTTGTCAAGCAGTTGGCAATCTGGAGCACGACACAAAAGTATCTTGGTGATTTGTCGTTTAACATGCACTGTCTTCCTCTGAGGAAGTGAGATCATAACTATACTCTGATGTCACACTCAAGGAGATGTAGGTAGGCCTCTTTTTTCATAAACATTGGTCTTCGCATTGCTCGACCCTTCTACTATCAAACCCTAATGATCAAATCAATCTTCTTTTGGATCAGCTCTCAAGTTGTGTCCCCCTGCCTCAATTCCTCACCCTTGAGGAAGTGACGTAGGTTGATCTACTTAGTTTTTTAATCTTCTGCCTAGATGGATGCAGCCATTAGTGTCATATCCATATTCATCGTGTTCATGTTCAATTGTGGAAGAAGCAAAAATTGGTGTGATCTTTTTTGTCCTTGATCTCAATAGGATTTCTAACAATGTAGCAAACAATGAGATTCCCTCTGCTTTCTCAGGCATTAGGGGTCCTGCTGTAAGTTTTATCAGTGTATGTCCAGTTGTGGACTCCAAGGCTCCTCTAGCCTTTGAGACCTTGCTTCTCACATCTTGGAAATTGCAACATCATCCGTTGTAGCAAATTGACTCGCTCACTCCAGCATAGCTACATAGTTTTGCAAGGGGTTTTTGGATTGTGAATGCAGGAACCATGCCAAGCGCAAGGCAAATTTAACGGTTGCAATTAGCAATTTGGAACTTGAATCGTCTACTCGCCAGGCTTTGTTCAATAATTTCTTCATGATCCACATTAGGGACTCATTGCTACCTTGCTTTAGAGACATCAAGTTGTTGACAAGTCAGGCATCTCATTGGCTGCCAATGAAGTAGGCTTTAAAACTTCAAGTTAACTCCTCAACGCTGACAATTTGTCCCATGGGTCAGCGCACAAACAACTTGTGAGTTACCCCTTGTAATGTAGTTGAGAAGACTAAGCACATAATGACATATGTGATACTGTATGTGGACATTCTCACCCTAAAGGTGTATATATGTTCACTTGGGTCACTATTCTCATTGTATGTATCCATACTAGGCACCTGAAAGTTCTCCAGATTAGGCCCTTCCTAAATAGCTCCTAAATAGCCCACGAGTAAAATTTTGATCCTCCCATGGCCCTAGTTCCTCAGCTCAACTAGTGCTGGAGTTATGCCTCGAAAGGTTGCTCAATCCAACCTTCAAGAGCAAATTTTATCCATCTAGGTGCTTCTAGCCTCTTCTTTGACCCATAACCTACTAAGTTTCCTAGAGTATTGTTGCTAG
>JBAMHZ010000117.1:1982251-1994645 GCA_037177395.1 Alpinia galanga
AATTAAAAATTTGACTTTTTATGTAGCTATCCAAATTATATGAGAGAATTGATCTGTTAACTAGTCAAAGACAATAACAGACCTAAAGTGTAGAAGCCAAGTTATTATTAATCATTGAAGCTTATAAAGTTTCTCTATTATTCCACAATTCATTATGTAGAACTTAATGTAGAATTGTGTACATGGCTAGAGGGGGTGGGGGTGGGGTGAATAGTTGCTTAGTGAATTTTAAAATATGCTAAGTCCGTTTGTAAAATATCACAGAGTATGCAATGGAAGATTAAAATAATTAATAAAGCAATATGTAGTGGAAGCAATTAAAAGTTAACAATAAGATAAAATGCAGCGAAAATAAGTAAAATGACACAAGTGATTTAACGTGGTTTAGAACCTAAGTTCTTACTCTATGGCCTATCGATTCATTAGATATCTCCTTTCTCAAAATCTTCCAGAGGTGGAGAAACTCCTACAAATTGGCAAAATAATTAATAGATAAATAAAGTACAATGCCAAAATAAGAGCATATAAAAAATAACAAAACACATAATAAATTGAAAGGGTTTGTAGTCCTTTTTTGGTCGATCAGAACAAAAGGAATTAACAGTTTGCTATCTTTTTCTTTTACAATCCTTGTTGAGCTCCTAGATCGACCATAAAATCTTTTGTTTATTTCATTGCTTCATCAGTCGAGTTCACCACTCGATTAATACATCAGTTGACTACTAACACCAATCAATCAATTGTTCATACCACAACCCTTCCTAAAACTTTGAATTCGTAGTTTCAGAGTCATCAATCGACTGATAATAGTATATCAATCAATTGATACCATGGTTTCAGTCTTACCAAGGCTGAAACCCTGACTTTGCCTAGTATTTGGTTGACTTCAACTATTAGGAATTCTCCTACCTACCATCCGGTCAACTTTGAACTACTAGGACTTCACTATTACTAAACATCTGATTCTCCTTGATCTGTTTGGACTTTCCTTACATTTGGTCTTCTATGATTTGTTAGAATTTCACTTCTTGTACCTAACCTCCAATCCTCTATAATTTGTTGGGACTTTACTCACATACTTAAAATTCGATTTTTCATGGCTTGCTAAACTTTACATCATTGCCAAGTGCCCAGTTAATCGTGACCCACTTAGACTTCGCCCATGTCAATTGCCTATTGGACTTTCAACTATCAATTACTCGATTAATCATGATCCACTTGGACTTCATCCTTACCAACACCTTGTTGGAATTTCAATTGTCAAGTGTTCGGTCAATCGTGACCCACTTGGACTTCTTCATTAAGTACTTGGCCAATTTTGACCTATTTAACGTCTCACTCAACCATCAAATATATTGATTAAATATCAAAATCCAATTTGAATTTGATCAACCTTGACTAGATGTTCATTACACCAACAATTGATGTTTTTAATATTTTCAATTTTTTACATGTTTTGAGATGTTCTTGTTGAGCCCTTTTTATGTTCCTTTTTCACTCAATCGGAATTCTGAGTTTGGTCACCCGAATAAAGGTTTATCCATGCTCAATCTCTATTACTTTTCCTTTACTAGTCAACCGTATCCTCTTTTCTGGTTGATTAGAGTCCTTCCATGCTAGCTTTTCCATCTAGGTGAGCGCTATTGACTGGGTTTTTCCAATCGCCTAATCACCATTAAGTCTCCCAAAAAAGTGCTTATCGTTGCCATGTCAGTAGATAAAAAATAATCCTTTACCACTTAGCCTATGGACTAAGTCTATGTTCATCGCTTCATTTGGTTGCTTGAACCTCCTCTTTTAGTGACCTTAACATTGGTTGATCGAAAATCTTGTCTGATTGCCTGTCGAAAAATGTATAACACAAAGTTAGTCTAAAAACACATACAAAATATTGTAACAGAGTAGCTGACTGTGTTAACTATCTGATTAACTTTCACTTCAAAGCATTTATTGGTTTCTAGGACAAGTCAGTGCCTAGTTGAAGGGTCTACCCATGTCCTAGTTATTAGACGTTATCTCATAGAGAAGGACCTCTCCTACACTTACCTTTTGCATCGTGCCTACCAAAACTTCTTATACCTGCCTAGTGTTTGGTCTCTCTAATTTATCACGCCTTTATTTGTGTCGTATCATAACCTACTAGGGGCTCCTTGACCTATTGCACCTTTCTTGTTCCGTTTCAGTTTACTTGACCTACCAAGGTAAGTTATCTGCATCTGCAAAGTTGACATACATATCATACCATATAATATCTAATTTTAAATCCTTTTCCATACATCAAAACCCTAAGTTTTTTAATGCACCATGTACCAATAATCTCTTTCTTTTTATAACTGACAACTTGACAACTTGTTTAAAGTTAGTCAAACAAATACTATGCAAGATAACCATAAGGAAGCTCTCCTTTAACAAATTTGAGTAGTAATTTCCTAAATTTTTTAAAAATCTCCTTTTTGAAACATAACCTTTGCAAAATATTTTTGAATCTCTTTCTTTTCAAACCTTTGAAAATCTTTTGAAACATCTTTTGCTAAAATATATTTCTGTATCATCCATTGCAAAAATATTTTCACAATTTTTTTTAATAAAGTTCCTTTGAAAATATTTTCAAAATTTTTTTGTAAAAACATTTGAAAATATTTTCAAAAACATTTTATAAAAACCTTGGAAAACACTTTTGAAAAGGTTTTGTAAAAACCATTAAAAATATTTTGGAAAATATTCAGTAAAAACCTTTAAAAATGATAGGGGGTTGACAACCCTTGGATAGGATCACTCGAAGGGAAGGCGTGAATGACATACCTGTAAATTTAAAATTTTTCACTCTCTCACTATGTTTTTAGTAAGGACAAACGCACATTAGTAAATAAAAATAGTTGGGCTTCGAATTTACCTGATAGGCGAACTAAGGGAGAAAGTCGTCTATCTCTAGGATTAGTCAAAAGAAGCCTCGACACCTTGATTTTCAAAAAAAAAAAAGCTAAATGTTTAACTATGCATATACTAATTTTTTCCACTTTAATAACATGCTGGAGGTGGAGAAATCTCTTATAATAGCAGTATTACAAGGTATAAAAATAAAGAAATAGAAAAACACTAAATGCTTGAGAGGAGAATGGCATAGAGTATTCTATTTGAGTGTTCATGATTTTGCCTCAATCCTTCTCGTCCTATTTATAGGCCTCCTGCATGAAGTGCCTTTTTGTCATGAATTTGTTGACATGTTATGGTTCGGTCGACGGCATGACTCTGACTTGTTTTGCTAGTGTCGTTCGCAAAGTGCCGTGTTTATCCGATGATGTTGATGTGGCATGGTTTGGTCAACAAAATGCCTTTTTTGGTTGGCTAATCATCCAGTCAATCTAGATCTCTAATCACCTTGACCAATCTGATTTGGATCATTGACTTGACATATGTCCGATCGACTAAATGCCCTTTTGAGTTGACTTATCATCTAGATCTAATCTGGGTCATGTTGCTGACTAAGTTGGCTCTAGTTTTGGTCACTTGAAAAATAGATTAAGTCGATTGAAGTTCCAATTGATCGTTAACACTTTTGGTTGTTGAAACTTTGACTCTAGTCTACTAAGACTAGGTCTGCATAAGTTGGATTCTACCCTTTCTCCAAATATAGGTTCATGCAAGTCATTTCATAGCAACATATGTGTGCAATCTTCCATTCGGCTTCTTGTCTCTCTGATGCACTGAGCCCTCCAGTGCACTCCTCATGTTTCCTTCTCGCTCTATCGATGTACATTTCCACCAAGCATCTTGTCTCTCAGATGCACCAAACTTGTCGACTCTCTTCCCGTGCCATCCTTTTTGCTTGTTTACGTCTTCTATCCTAGGTATACTTATCTCCGATATTCCTCATCCTTTTGTTTTTCAGTTGTCCCATACCACCTTTTCCGAGCTATGGACCCTAACCTATCAGGAAACCTTGTGTGTATTTCTATGTCCTTACATACTTAGAGCAAATGTTAGATCAAACATAAGGCCTAACTTTAAACCTTTTGCTTAACATCAAAATTCATTGTCCAATCACTTAGGGTACAAGCAATTTCTCCCTTTTTGATTTTTAGTGAAAATTATTTAAGAGTAAACAACATTAAAAATAGTTATAATGGAGAATTAAATGAGGAAATAAATACAAAAAATAGTTTGGCTAGATCCTAGGCTCCTCTTACGTCTATTCTCCCCTTGTATCCATTAGATTTTATTTCGGTCATAAACTAACTTCTCCCCTTTTGGCAACATTAAAAATGGGGTCCAAATAGCCTCCAAGGGCACGGTGCAGCGGCAAAGGCGGTGAAGTATCTCACAGGAGAACACAGTTTGATCCTCTGCTAAGGCGCGTTTCGGTGACGAATTTATGAAAAATTCGTGGAGGTGGCCCTTTGTGCAGGAATTTGCCTGGTGGATGAAGTACGACTTCGGCGTTGGACAGCCTTTCAAGGATGGCGCGACTGTGGAGTCCGGGCTGACCCATTAAAGCTGCGAGCGCTTTCTTGATTTACCCAGGTGGTTGGTAGAGATCCGCTGGAGCTTTGACCTCTTCTGGCTCAGCTATTGAAGGGGCGTCCCCAAAGACCGTAGGGCAGGGCTGACCACCCCCAGGGATTAGTCAAACCGAAGGTTCAAATACCTTGATGCCAACCAAAAAAATGGGGTCCAAATAATCTAGGAATTAAGAATTTCAAGTCTGGCATTTTTTTCATTTTTTTCATCTTTAAATTTCAAAGTCCAACATTTCCTTAGCTATCTCAATTTAATTATCCATTAAATTCAAAAAATTCTAAAATTTTGACCATGTAAAATTAACATGCCATATTTTCATGGAAAAATAATTTTTGAAAATTTAGATATAACTTTTAAAACCAAGTTCTTTATGCTTAATTTTTTAAAAAATTTATCAAAAAATATATAAAAAGGCAGCCCCGTGCATGAAGTTCCCGCCATGTGGAGTTCTAGAAAAGAGTCTATTGTATGCAACCTTACTCTGCTTTTGCAAGAAATTGTATTCAGGATTCGAATTCGTAACCTCCAGGTCATAAGACAATAACTTTATCATTGCGCCAAGGTTTCCCTTCTTCAAAAAATATATATAATTTAAAAAATAATGAAATTTTGAATACTTAAAGTTAACATGCTATAATTTCATTGAGAAATAATTTTCAAGAAAAATTCAAACTAATTTTTCAGAATTTCATAGTTTTAGGATGCATCTCCCAAACCGAGAACCATATAATATTTAGAAATTTAATTTTCTATGGTTAACCATCTTAAGATTTTCCTAAGATTTAAAAATTGATTTCGACATCCAAAATAATTTTGTTTGCTGATTTATCAAGGGATTAAACTTCTCCAACTATTTCTAATTTAGCACCTAAAGTTTTCAATATTACATTTAGATCCTCCAAACTCGAAACTTTCCCTTCTAAATTGTGGTCTTTGGTTATTTAACAATAAGTTCAGCTTTGTAGAACCAAAAAAAAAAAATTATCCTTGGCTAATTAAAGGTATCTCCTTGTTCCCCTAGTCTTATATTTTTAGCCATTAAAATTTCAAAATTGACCTTGTTCATTAATTGATTTTCTAAGTCAATTTTCACTTGTTTTAAATCCATGTATTTGCTTCTAATTTTACAAAGAGATCTAGAAATCATTTTTATAAAGCCATATAACTTATCAAAAGCTATGTCCGCGTACCTCACTTATCGAGTCAGAATCATAAGATGACGTTCCTCCATTGTCGCTCCCATCAAATGAAGTGTTGGCTTGTTCGTCATGGATTGTCATGAATGTGATTCTTACTTTGTGATCAAATTGTTTTTTTGAATCTTTTGAGGATGATGTATCACTCAAGTTGCCTTCAAATTTCTAACCTTAGATTTTTTCTTTACCTTTTCTTTGGCCTTCCCTTTTTGAGTCTTAGACACTTATCTTTTATATGTCTTTCCTTGTTGCAATTAAAGCATCTTACCCTTCTTTTCGCCGCCTTCTTTTTCAATAACTTGTTTGCCTGTTTGCTTCGAAATTATTATTGTTTTTAAAAATCTCTTGATTTATTATTTTTTAAAAAAATCTCTTGATTTTCCTTACCAGATGTGCCTCCTGGTTACCATCCATCAATGAGTCTAAGTCGGACCCCTTCTGTGTTGCTGCTAGAGCTAACTTTTATGATCTACACGTACAATCCAAGATTCATGCAATTTCATAGTAGAGAAGAAATCATCTAGTGTACATACCTTAAGATTCTTTGAAATATAAAAAGAATCTAGAATTGACACCCATTGTGTCATTCTAGGGAACACATTGATTGCATATTGGATAATGTCCTGTAGACATTAGTTCACCAAGATTCTTCAGTCCGGTCTACCAAGATTCTTCAGTAGTTTGAGGTTAGACAACAGAGTCAGTAGCTAATTTACATTCAAAACTCAAGGAGATCCTGACCGAGCATCTCGTCTCTCGGATGCACCAAACTGGTCGACTCTCTTCTCGTGCCATCCTTCTTGCTTGTTTATGTCTTCTATCCTAGGTTTACTTATCTCCGATATTCCTCATCCTTTTGTTTTTCAGGTGTCCCATACCACCTTTTTCGAGCTATGGACCCTAACCCATTAGGAAACCTTATGTGTATTTCTATGTCCACATGTTAGATCAAACATAAGGCCTAACTTTAAACCTTTTGCTTAACATCAAAATTCGTTGTCCAATCACTTAGGGTACTAACAATTTCTCCCTTTTTGATTTTTAATAAAAATTATTTAAGGCTAAAACAATATTAAAAATAGTTATAATGGACAACGAAAAATAGTTGAATTAAATGAGGAAATAAATATGAAAAATAGTTTGGCTAGATCCTAGGCTCCTCTTGCATCTATTCTCCCCTTGTATCCATTAGATTTTATTTCAGTCATAAACCAACTTCTCCCCCTTTGGCAACCTCAAAAATGGGGTCCAAATAATCTAGGAATTAAGAATTTCAAGTCTGGCATTTTTCTCATTTTTTTATCTTTAAATTTCAAAATCCAACATTTCCCTAGCTATCTCAATTTAATTATCCATTAAATTCAAAAAATTCTGAAATTTTGACCATGTAAAATTAACATACCATATTTTCATGGAAAAATAATTTTTGAAAATTTAGCATATAACTTTTAAAACCGAGTTCTTTATGCTTAATTTTTTAAAAAATTTATCAAAAAAATATATAAAAAGGTAGTCCGGTGCATGAAGCTCCGAGTCTCAGAAAAGAATCTATTGTACGCAACCTTACTCTGCTTTTGCAAGAAATTATTTTCGGGATTCGAACTCTAATCTCTAAGTCACAAGACAATAACTTTATCATTGTACCAAGGTTTCCCTTCTTCAAAAAATATATATAATTTAAAAAATAATGAAATTTTAAATACTTAAAGTTAACATGTCATAATTTCACTGAGAAATAATTTTCAAGAAAAATTCAAACCAATTTTTCAGAATTTCATAGTTTTAGGACTCCCAAACCAAGAACCATATAATTTTTAGAAATTCAATTTTCTATGGTTAACCATCTTAAGGTTTTCCTAAGATTTAAAAATTGATTTTGACATCTAAAATAATTTTGTTTGCTGATTTATCAAGGGATTAAACTTCTCCAACTATTTCTAATTTAGCCCCTAAAGTTTTCAATATTACATTTAGATCCTCCAAACTCAAAACTTTCCCATCTAAATTTTGGTCTTTGGTTATTTAACAATAAGTTCGGCTTGGTAGAACCCCCAAAAAAAAAATCCTTGGCTAATTAAAGGTATCTCCTTGTTCCCCTAGTCTTATATTTTTAGCCATTAAAATTTCAAAATTGACCTTGTTCATTAATTGATTTTCTAAGTCAATTTTCACTTGTTTTAAATCCATGTATTTGCTTCTAATTTTACAAAGAGATCTAGAAATCATTTTTATAAAGCCATATAACTTATCAAAAGCTATGTCCGCGTACCTCACTTATCGAGTCAGAATCATAAGATGACGTTCCTCCATTGTCGCTCCCATCAAATGAAGTGTTGGCTTGTTCGTCATGGATTGTCATGAATGTGATTCTTACTTTGTGATCAAATTGTTTTTTTGAATCTTTTGAGGATGATGTATCACTCAAGTTGCCTTCAAATTTCTAACCTTAGATTTTTTCTTTACCTTTTCTTTGGCCTTCCCTTTTTGAGTCTTAGACACTTATCTTTTATATGTCTTTCCTTGTTGCAATTAAAGCATCTTACCCTTCTTTTCGCCGCCTTCTTTTTCAATAACTTGTTTGCCTGTTTGCTTCGAAATTATTATTGTTTTTAAAAATCTCTTGATTTATTATTTTTTAAAAAAATCTCTTGATTTTCCTTACCAGATGTGCCTCCTGGTTACCATCCATCAATGAGTCTAAGTCGGACCCCTTCTGTGTTGCTGCTAGAGCTAACTTTTATGATCTACACGTACAATCCAAGATTCATGCAATTTCATAGTAGAGAAGAAATCATCTAGTGTACATACCTTAAGATTCTTTGAAATATAAAAAGAATCTAGAATTGACACCCATTGTGTCATTCTAGGGAACACATTGATTGCATATTGGATAATGTCCTGTAGACATTAGTTCACCAAGATTCTTCAGTCCGGTCAGGATCTCCTTGAGTTTTGAATGTAAATTAGCTACTGACTCTGTTGTCTAACCTCAAACTACTGAATTGACTTCGTAGCAAGTTTTGCTTTGCCAGTTTGGCCTCCGAAGTGCCTTCATGGAGTCCTCTCATATTCTCTCATAGCTCTTTTGCATAATTGTTTGCTTCAGCCCTATTTATTTCCTACACAAAGAAGAACCTTGATTAAGCTTCTAGTGCTCATCCAAGTAATCAAAAAGCAACAATAAGGAAAGTCTTCATTATGTAATATTTTATTTACTTTGTACTTTTGTATTCATTTGTGTTTTCTTGTATTGTTTTAACCTGAATAGTCTTGTAAGAGAGTCTAGCAAGATGTTTCTTTACCTTCAGAGGCTTTTCAAGAAGGAGAAAAGGTAGAGGTGATTCAGACAATGTTCCGCCGTTTTAAGGATCATAGGTTGTGGAGTAGGAATAGGAGTTCTGAATGAAATTGAAGGGTTTGTTCACCCCCATCTAGCCACATCCAACTGTTCTACAAAATGTAGACATGTGTAAATCCAATAATTTGTTGAAGCAAATGTGAAAATTGACTATGCTTTGACTAACTTGTTACTAGAAATAGCCACACCACCAGTGGGACAATTTCATCAACACCTCTCTCATATCATTAAGCCACTGAGACACTAGAAATCTCGTAACACAACCATACATTTATTAGAGCATTACATACTCTGGTACATCAATAAATACAAATTTACCTATTATAAGTGACATATTAAGAATTCATCTCTTAGAAAGAGAAAAAGAAAATTTAAACAATAAGATTAAGATGCAGAAAAATATTACAATTGTGAAGAGGAAAGTAAATAATATACATAACAATAACTAATAGAAAATTCAACTAGTACGAAACCTCAAATCCATGACAACAATGTGTTATAATAGTAAATTAGGTGCAACAGCCTAATTGACCCCTCGATTTACTACTCATGGATCAAGATTCAATCTCATCAGGATGATATTTCTTAGTTCCTTCGTAATGGATTGGTAATGGATTCTTTGATGTCATGTCACATGTATTAATCTCCATTCTGATGCCATTTCCATCTATTAATCAAGAGTGTGATCTTTGTTTGTTCTCAGGTTACTTAATTTCAAGTGATGACTTGCGCTTTCTAATTTAAAATGCATGAGCTCATAACTTGTTATTTCCATCTATTCTACAATTATGGTATTTTAGGACACCTATTTTCTATACAACTTATGATATGTATTTTTTCATGTCAATGGCAACTATTATGTTACAGTAAAATATATGTTAAAACATCCTTAGATTTCTTATTTAATTAACCTCAAATTTTTAAGCTCAGATTTTCTAAGCTTAGAAAGTGATCTTACTACTAGTTCAAATCTTTTTCTTTTACATTATAACAGAAATATTGATTCACAGTCTGCTTTTTTAGAATTAGCAGAATATTGTCAACGTTGACCATGTGCTTATGAATAAGTTTCAATGCACAGGTCATCTTCTTGCTTCTGCAAGTATGGATCAGACAGTTAATGTGTGGAACGTCTGGAGCAGAAATCAACAGAAAGTTTGTGCTTTGAGATGCCATAATGCTGCGGTAAAAGATGTCAGATGGTCTTCTGATGGATTATCTTTGCTTTCTTGTGGTTATGACTGTTCATCACGACTTATTGATATTGAAAAGGGTACAGAAACACAAATGTTTAAAGAGGAACAAACTGTGGAAGTTGTCAGATTCCATCCAGAAAATTCTAGTCTATTCCTTTCTGGAGGTTCAAAGGGCTTACTCAGACTATGGGATATGAGAGTTGGGGCAATGGTAAAGGAGTATCTTAAAGGGCTTGGGCCAATTCTCGATGTAGAATTCAGTCAAGATGGAAAAAACTTCATTTCTTCCAGTGACACTTCTAACAACCGCATCAGTGAGAACTCTATCGTGTTATGGGATGTTATGCGGCAAGTTCCTTTATCTAACCAGGTAATATTTTCTATCCTTGCTAGTTCCAAGATATCTTTTAATATGTTCAGTTTTTAACTTCTATATATACTTCTCTGAACAGACATAACATGGTACATATTAAGTAAATAATATGAAGTTATGGCAATGTTGGCTGTCCATTAAACGATGCAAGTGATTATTTATTTATTTACTTTGTACAGTATATTTTATTTAAAATATCAATGACAGCTAATCGAAATGCTTGCTAAATTGCAATGTAGGCAACTTCCTTTTTTTTTAAGTGACAAAAGTTGCACTGTCACAAATGCCGCTTCTCAGAAAATCTATTTCATGAAGCCTCCTAAAGGTCACAATTACCAAAGGCACCGACTTTTTTTTTTCCTGTTATGCCTACCAGTGTGAATAGAAAACAGGGATTTGTTTGGAGTTGCTTTTTAGTTGGAGTTTAGATCCTTGTTCATTTCTGTCTGATGTTCATCTGTTCTTATCGTTTTGAGCCATCCTTTTGACATTGTTTTTCTTCTATTATCTTAAGGTTTATGCAGAGGCCTACACCTGCACCTGCGTTCGGTATCACCCATATGGTTCTTGCTTCATCGCACAGTCAAATGGTAACTATATTGCTGTGTTTTCAGCTAGGCTACCATATAAGTTAGACAAATACAAGCGGTATGAGAATCATGGCGTGTGGGGCTTCCCTATCAAATGTAATTTCAGCATGGATGGTCAACAAATTGTATCCGGCTCCTCAGATGGGTGTATCTACTTATATGATTACAAATCCTCCAATCTTCTGAAAAAAATTAAGGCATTCGAGCAGGCATGCGTGGATGTTGCCTTCCACCCCGCAATACCTGATGTTATTGCTTCATGTAGCTGGACGGGGGCAATCTCCGTGTTTGGATAAACGAATCGTAATGAAAACTAGTTTCTTGTTTTAGGAATGGTAAGGTTTTGGAAGCTAAATATAATGTATATTGTATGCAATATTATCTTTAGTGTTTAAAAAAAAAATCCCCCCGTTAAAGAATTTTACTACCTAAGGCGTATCTTATACTGCAAAAGGGCAGAGAGCTTTTGGATCTGAATGATGTTTTGCTAGAGTTTTAGAAAGGGATTCAAATACTTGTTTACATATTTAGGTGATGTAGCAAGAGCTACATGAAAATCATTTAAACAAACATTTTCTGAGGAAACAACTAAAATCTCTAGTCAAGGGAACAATATATCAAATTACCTTAACCGCTACACCTTCCAATGTAGGTTAAACCTTTAGAACCCAATAACTTGAACAAAGGATTTCTCTATTAGAAACTAGGCTGAATTTGCTAAAACAAGACATTCATAAATATTGGACCTCTGATTTTTCTACTCCACTTTAAATAGACGATCAACGAAATTTAGTTTTTATTAAAACCCTTAGTATTTGTAATTCTAGGAAAGCGGTTGACATCCGTGTCCAATGTATATTATCTGTGCAATAACAGTTTATTATTTTCATAATGTCATTGTCTTCTAAAATGCCAAGGGCAGATGATACTACTGGGTACAGGGATGTTCCAGGTAAACAAAGGACATCCGGTCTGGCTAAAGGTCCACCACGCTCCGGGGCACGAAAAGAGGAGGGATAATCAGAAAGAATTGGGGAAAAATTGGAGTGGAGAGAAAAGCTGCATAATCAGAGGTTAATAATAAAGCATGGTTCGGGGTAACCAGAAAATTGAGCCCAAGAATGAGTTGTAAATTTGTGGCTTGTAAAGTAGTAACCCAAAGC
>JBAMHZ010000117.1:2030174-2042532 GCA_037177395.1 Alpinia galanga
TCTACACGCTAATGAAACTAGGTAAAAATAAGATGACTAGTGAAATACTATAACTTTCCAAACTTAAAATATACATTATCCTCAATGTAAGAAAGAGTTAGCAGTATATAAAAATTGTTGAGGAGGTAAGAAATGACCTTAAAAAAGATGCTAATTATACATTGCTTCGATCATGTGGTGTTGCTTTACTTGTGGTGTTGCTTTACTTGGATGGCATCAACAAAGGTTTAAAGTCTAGAGAAAATATTTTCCAAGTAACAACGAGTGGCTTAGGTTAAGGGGCACTAGGGAAACTCCAACTTTTTTTGTGCTTCATAATCCACAGTAATGGTGGCTTCCACAGGTCAACCATGGATCTTATTGCCTTTTTTGACTCTTTAGCGTGTAGGAGACCACGAGTGTGGTGCCATCCACAGTTAGACTGTGGGCCTCACTATTCCTGCATAAAATAAAATAGAAAAAGAGCAAAAATGATCAACTTAAACAAAAATAAGCTTGGATTGCATTCTAAGAGGCACTTATTTTCGATCGTAAGCTTAATCCCTATTATTCTCAATCCAATTTTAGCTCTTTAATCCTTACTCGGCCAGGGAGAAGGTGTGGGTTTCATCCAAAGGACAAGGATGCTTGCCAACTTCACAGCCATCATCAAATGATTTTCTATCAATTATACACGACTTTAATGGATCATCCAAGGAACATCTATCGATTTCTTCATTCTTCACTTGCTGTATAACCAATCCATGTTGCAATAAAATTTCTCAACAAACGATTGTTTAACAACTTCAGATAGATCAAATTTAATTCTATCATCACCAATCATCAAAGAAAGCTTATGATTTTTAAAATTTATCATGACTCACGCAATGGTTAAGAAAGGTATTTATAGAATAATGAGAATCCGAGGAAGCACGGGGGAGGGGGGGGGGCGCTGAATAGCACTTGCTATTTGCTTGTTAACTTTTCAAAGATAACAGTGATAATGTAAAATACAACATAATTAAAACTTTATTTTTTACTTAGTTAACAACCTCAAGCTGCTAGTCCAAGGTTTGTGATCATTGATCATTTTGATTGGGTAATTCACTAATAATCTCTTTCTCCTAAAAAAAAGAGATTCATCTCTTTACAAAATATAGGATGCGGTAACAGGCTTATTGCCCCTTAGCATTTAAAACATGAAGAAACAAAAAATGACTAAAACAATGCTACTGACAAGACCAAGTGCTTGAGAAAGTTCATTATTGGAGTATAATATCACAATGTCAAAGCTTGAGAGTAGAATATGTGTATTGGATGTGTTGGATTGATTGATGATCTGATTGATCAATGTGCTGCTCAACCTTGTTTTTATAGAGTGAATTTGGTCACTCGGAAGCCTTTCCGGGCACCCCCAACACGACTTCAATCCAGTTTGAGTCATCTAAACTTCATTCACTTCTGGTCACTTGGAACCTTTTCAGGCACTCATATGTTGACATGTCAAACATCTGGTAGAACTTGATTCGTCTAATTTAGCTACACCTTATCTCCCTTTGGTCTCCACCAGTCGACTGGTGCCAACTCAGTCGACTGACCATTCGACTATCAGAGCCTCTGTGCCTTAGTCAAGGTTAACCAGTCAACTGATGTCTATCACCAGTCGACTGGAAAAACACTCTAGTTGACTGCTCAGACTTAAAAAACCTGAGCACCACAGCAGTTGACTCCCAACTCAACTGCCCTCATCCAGTAGACTAGTAAACCCCACCAATCGACTGGGAATTGGGTAAAACCCCAAACACAAGTGATTTGACATCCGACTTGACCCCTTTCCCTCTCGAGTGCATTCACTCAGCACTCGACTCACTTGACGCTTCTCCGCAGCCTTGACTATTGCCTTCAAATCTTCTTCATCTTAGCTCTCGTCCCTCAGATGCATTCGAGCCTCCAGCTCATTTTCCAATGTCATCCTTCATGTATGTCTGGCTCTTGTCCCTCAAATGCATTTGAGCCTCCAGCTCATCTTCTAATGTCATCCTTCACGTATGCCTCGAAGTGCGCTTCCCTCGGCTCATCCTTACTGTCATGTCTATGATCCCTCGGATGCACCATCCTTCACCGAACCCAAAGCCATCAAGCTGTGTATCCTGCAGTCTTGCACGACTCATATACACATATCAAATATAAGGGAAAGTCTAACTTAAACCCTTTGCCCAAACACCAAAACCCATGGTCATCCCAGACCATCTTGAGGTAAGATTGCTCCAACATATAGGCTATGTCTGGTCGTATATAATTTATTAAGTACACCATACTTTCAATCACCTTGACGTACTCTATCTGAGAAGTACTCTTTCCTCAATTTTTTGATAGATGTTGACTCATATCTATTAGAGTTCGTATCAATGCAGTATCACCTTTGGTGAATCTCTTAAGAATTTTATCCACATAATAAGACTGACTCAGAGCAAGTCCTTTTGATATTTTAAGAATCTTAATCCCTAAGATCACATCTGCTAGACTCATATTTTAAGAATGAGGCATTTATTGATTCAATGATTGAGTTCTTGTGAATCTCTAAAATTTAAGATTCATACACAAGGAGCCTATTGGCACTACTGTTATGTGTGTATCCATTAAATATGCATTCAATAGTTTTTTTAATCTTATTTTGACCTTTTTTAGATCAGATACCAAAACTTTAATCAAATACTCCCACACTCGCAAGTATTTATAGGATGATTGCCTTCTGTTCCATAACTAATAAGGGCTCTTATTCATTTTCTTTCGGGGCACCATTCAAAAGGTAATTAGCTGTTAACACAACTTCCCCTCAAAGTGCTCTGGTAGTCCAAAGCTCAATAGTAGAACATTTGTCATCTCTTTCAGAATATGATTCTTTTGCTCATCAATATCATTTTGTCGAGGCATGTAAGGAGCTGTAGTTTTATGTCTAATCCCAGGTTTAGCACACAACTCAGTGAATGATGATACATATTCACTACCTCAGTCACTTCAAACTATCTTAATATTTCTATTAAGTTGGTTTTCAACCTCATTTTTATAGAGAATAAATTTTTCTATAGCTTCATCCTTGTTGGGAGTATTGAGACTACAATTAAAATCCCATAGACTTATAAGATGAAAAAAATTCTCCATTGGTATGAGGTCTTTTGGGTAAAGCCCAAAAATAAAATTATGAGGGCTTAGGCCTAAAGTGGACAATATCACATCATTATAGAGATATATGAATCTTATAAACACTAACAATTGGTATCAGAGTCAATGGTCCGTATTGAACCATGAGCCTTGAATGAAGAAAGTGGAGGCCTCCATGTATGGATCAAGAGAACTAAACACTAACTAGAAAGTCCATTTGGATTAGGAGGACTGAACAACTGACAAAAAATTCAATTGGATCAGGAGAACTAGACAGTTGATAAGAGATCTGGTGGGTTGAGGATTATACATCAAATAGAGAAAGTCCTTCGAGGACGAATAGGCTTAAGAGGGAGCCCAATGTGGTCCTTCATTTGAGAAGAAGATTGTTAGGAGTATTAAGAATACAATTAAAGTCCCACATTGATAAGATATGGAAAAGACCATAGATTTATAAGATGAAAAGATATCTACATTGGTATGAGACCTTTTGGGTAAAGTTCAAAAATAAATTCATGAGGGCTTAGGCCCAAAGTGGACAATATCATATTATTATCGAGATATATAAATCTTATAGGCACTAATAATCCTTACTTTTGAGAAGATACACAAAATAATATTTTATGTTACCATCAATAAAAGTGATGAAATACTTATTTTCAGCACGTGTCAGTGTTCCCTTTAGGTCACACATGTCAATGTAAATTAGGCTGAGTGACTCATTGCTTCTTTCAACATGTTGAAAGAATAACTTTGTTAATTTTGCTTCCATATAAGTCTCACACTTGTATTTCAGGTCAAAGTAGAATATAGGTATGCATTGCATGTTAATCAATTTATTCAGTACATCGTAGTTAACATGTCATAGTTTACCATATCACAAACACGAAGACTTAAACATATATGTGGAAGAGTTTTCAATTTTATTAAATTTGGACCTAATGACCACTATACTAAGCTCAAACATCCTATCAGTTACATAATCATTCCTTACAAACATTCCATTTTAAATAGAACAACTATGTCCAACTCAAAAATAATACGAAAGTCCTTACTTAAAAGTGATTTGAACACCAGATTCTTTTGAACATCCAGAACATACAATATATTATTTAGAGCAAGCTCCTTGTCGGAGAACATCTTCAGCGCCACTTTTCCTTGGCCTAAAACATTTGAGGTTGTTGAGTTCCACATATACATCTTTTCCTCTTTAACTTCCTCGAAGTTGTGTGATAGCTCTTTGTTACAACACACATGTCTGGTGACATTGGTATCCATCCACCATTATCGTGGATTTGAACCCACCAAATTTAGCTCGAAGATCACTGTATAGAGGTCATCCACTTTAGGTCCCTCATTCAGATTGGCCTCCTGCTTCTTCTTTGACTTTTTGCACTCTGAAGATTTGTGACCGACTCGGTCACAAATGAATCACTTCTCAGGGAATTTCTTCTTGTTGATGCCTTCTCTGGGTTCCATCTTAGAATATTTAGAATTCTTCTATTTTAATCTTTGACCATGCTCGATCATGTTGGCTTTCACATTAGCTTGAGAGAACATATTTCTATTTGAACTCTTTTTGTCTTCCTCAATTCAAAGATGAACAATGAGTTCCTCCACGTTCATCTCATTTTGCTTATGCTTCAGGTAATTCTTGAAGTCTTTTTAGATGGGAGGTAATTTTTCTATGATTGTTTCCACCTAGAAAGTTTCACTCAGAATCATCCCTTCTGAGTGAATCTCATACAGAATCACCTGAAGATTCTGAACTTGGTTGATCAACATCTTGGAGTCAACTATTTTGTAGTTTAGGAATCAGTCCACGATGAACTTCTTGGCCCCTACATCCTTTGTCTTATATTTTTTGTTCAGAGACTCCCACAGCTCCTTATTCATTCTCTTAATGCTATACACAATGTATAGCAAGACAATAAGGTAGTTGAGGATGTACTTTTGGCATAGTAACTCAGAATAAACCCACACCTCTACTGCACTGATGGTCTGGACATCAGTTGCATCCTTAGCTAGCTTGGGAGTTTCCTCAGTCAAGAATCAAGCCAGATTCAGCGTGGTCAAGTAGAAGAACATCTTCTGCTGCCACCACTTGAAGTTTAACCCAATGAACTTCTCTAACTTTTTCCCATGATTGATTGAAAAATTTTCAATCGAGGTGGAGGGGGCCATCACTTGTTGAGGACCTTGTTCCACTACCATTTTCTCAACTATGTTTATGGTCATCTCAACATATATAAATCTATTTTAAGACTATTATAAATTTTTGTTCTCAGAGATATAGGAAAAAATTTGACTTTTGAAATTGAATTAAATGTAAACTTATCTGTTGAGAAGGCTTCCTTCTTATTGACTGAGCTGAGAAGAGCAGGCCGACTACCGAGTCGAGATAGCCGTTTAAGAAGCAGCCAAGAGGTGCTAATAAACAAGCTACTCGGGAAGTAGTGGAGTGGTGCTTTGGAAGCAACCAAACTGAAAGGTGCTCGGGATGCAGCGGTGAGCAAACTGTAGAGTACTTCTCCTTCTTCGACCACCGAGTGGGGAAGCAGCAAGCCGACCACCGAGTAAGAAAGCTAGCTGCATGTCGAGTCGGGAAGGAATGTCGAGCACTGAGTACGTGCTGAGTAAGGAAATGGGCCGAGCACCGAGCGTGAGTCGAGAAGGGGCCGAGCACTTAGTGCGAGTCAGGAAGCGATCGAGGAGGCACGAGCTGAGCGTGAGACCAAGAACCGAGGAATGAGGACAAAGCACCAATCACCAAGGATCGAGCGCGAGTAGGGAAGCGGAGCTATCCCTCTGCTAAGCGTGCAAAGCGGTCTGACTAGGAAGCGGAGCGACGCAGTCCGATTGTAAAGTGTGAGGTCGAGGCCTGTGTTTTCCATAGCTTTCTTAAAATAGATTCGTCCTCTCTAGCTATGCTTTAGAGGTTGGTGGACGTTTATTTTTTTGGATACAATGACAGGACCATGGACACAATGAAGCATTAATTATTTACGACGAATTGATGTGTACCTAAAGGCTATCGCACATAACTGAACATTCTCTTTTTTTCCTAAGTTGCAACTCCTTATATAGGCTATATAGGCTGTGCAACATATCTCTGAATAATGGCAAAGTAAATATTCGATTTGAAATGTCAGGCACAAATGGGCCATTTCGCTTGAGCTATCCACCATGACATTAATTACTAACTGTTTCATATCGGTGTTTTAAAGCGTACGTTACGCTCTTAAAAGAGACCAATGAAAAAAGAATAGTATGGAAAAACGTAGGTTGATTTATACGTGAGCAAAGTTTTGCCCCAATCAGTTCGGCATTTGACATGTGCAAGTCACATTCACTTATGAGTCATCTAGGTTCAATGCAATCTGAGCTCTGGATCTACACCCTCTATGGGTACACACATGAGAGAGAATCTCTCATTCATACAAGTTTTTGAATGTGGGACTAACTCCTCCGTATAAGAGTCTTCTCTCCCCCATCCAACATCTTTTTTTACATTCAATTTTCCAACATTTATCTGAGAATGTAGGAAACAATAGACATTCTATTACGATTCTCGGTGAGAGACAAGCACTTTCTCATCCTTGGTTAACTGAAAATGCCATCTCCATCATCTCAACAGACAATACTGGTTTATTTTATAAAGCAAGATAATTAGTGAACACATTCAATTTTTAAAATTGTTGTGAACCAGACATTTAATATTCCTACAACTAGTATTTTGTCTGTGCTATGCATTTATTCAGCTTTTCTACTTATTTGGTCCTCGTGTTGTTTCTAGTGAGCACTTCAACTAACTATTAATCTGGCATTTCATCTGACTTGTACCTGTTCTCTTCTATATGTATATTTATATCAATCTTACTTACCTAAACAGTTTGGTTCTGCAAAATCTAGTGTTGTTAGCATCATATATTGCAGAATAAGTAATTTCATTCCTCTGTAGATGTAAATGACTTGTTAAGAAAGTGTGAGAAATTTTTTTCCCTTGGATGGCTCTATTTTTTATTGATACACTGGTGCTCCAACAGGCGAGGCCAATGTGTTGACAAATTAAAAGTCATAATCATCTACAGATGCCTATCAGTGGCTCCCAACTTCGATGCTCGTTCTTACGTTCGAGCTAAATTAAAGAGTGGTAACCAAGAGGTCTCTCTCGTTCCATCTGCGCCATCATTGTGATAGAAGCAATATACTCCTGACTGACCTTAACGTCATACAAAACATATGTTCTTCATAATCGGCAAGTTGAATTCATTTGGAGCCAAGTATCACAGCAGGAGACATGGAAGACATGTTCACTGATGCGGCTTGGATTTTGCTCCTCGAAGGCGATGATGCAAGGATGGGTTCTCTCCAGACCGCAACAGTAATTTTTCCCTGTCAACATTAACACATGTCAGAAACCACCGCTGGGATCCCCGACTTCGGCCCTCCGACGCTCAAGTCAGACAGGGAGGTGAATGAAATAACATATAAGAACGGAATAAAGTATAAGAGCAGTATGTAAAAGATAAGAGTCATATGTAATTGCAGATAAAGAAATAATATGTAATGCGATAAAGACTGGTATAAAAGAAAAGGAATGAGAGTTCTCCCTTGTGCAGATCCTGTGCTACCAGAAATATCTAAGAATCATAAATAGGCTCCACTCCATCCCATAAAAAAATATGCCTCCTCCGTCAATATCCCAAGAATAATGAAAAATTCCTTCAGTGATATTAGTGTTCCACGTATTTATGATGGTGAAGTCTCTACAATATAAAGAGCTCCATGCATGGCCAGTCCTATGCCATTACCATAGATGAATGGACCAATGATAAGAGCAACAAGATTAGGAGCAAATCCTGTGATCAACCAAATCCCGTGATCAACCCACCAACGGGATAGAGTGCAGCAGCTACAATCAATTCTCTTCTTCTTCCAAGGAAACCAGCAGTGGGGTATGCTATGAATGATCCACTGAGTTCGACGGATTGGAGAGAAATGGAAACTCCGGATTGGAGAGAAGGCCCCCCCCAACGCAGGGAACAAGAACGGAGGAACGACAAATGACCAGGAAAAATCGCCGTCTTCCGCATTGTCTGCATCCTCCGATGGAGACAGGGAGGAGTCGCATCTTGCGCTTGTAGTCAAAGCCTGAGATTGAGCGAGGCGACGGAGGGGAGGAAGAAACGACGAGAAGAGCACAGGCGCATGTCGCTCTTCCCCTTCATTGTTCCGAAGTGGCCCAAAGAGTAGGAAGCAAACCGGGACAGAGGCGGAGGAGTGGAGATGGAAGACCAGAAATTGTGCGGAGCCGCTGCCCACTTTCGACTTTACCCTCCCCCCTCCGGAAGCGGCTACCGGAATCGTCTTCGGCCTTGGATGTGGCGATGCGCAGGAGGGAGAAGGAGAGAAGGCGGTGGCTGCATTAGGGTTAGAGTCGTCCCCTATCTCTAAACTCTAATGGTTCATTTTATATCTCCTTAAATGGGTTGAGCCCTAACATCCGGTCTATAGATCGGATAAAAATATACCCACAGTATCATTCACAATTAGGCTTAGACAGCCATCTAAGATACTCCTCTTCCCGGATATGACACACTCGCTGATTTCCCTATGCTTATTTAATAGTTTTTAGAAAATTGATACATAGACTAAACAAAATTAAAAATAAATAAGTGAGAATATAGAATGAACACAATTGAAATTGAATGGATAGGCAATAAGTAAATTTGGTAAAGAAAAATATTGAAATAAAAAATAATTAAAAAAAGGTATCCTTTCGTTTTATTTTTTGTTGTTGTTAATTTGGTAATCTCAATTAGAAAGCAAATTTATTTATTTATGCACACGCACCGATCAGATCGGCACTGCTGCAGTCGACTGCTTGTATACAGAGGCAACATAAGAACATACTTTACGTAGAGAGGGACTACAATATGACAGTCCTTGAGAGTAGTCACAGCATTTGTTGGCGAGGGGTCCACAGAACATGGTCGCTGGGCAGGAAATGGCACACCGGCTCCGCACTTCCCGGCTTCACCTGCAGCGCCTGGAGCATCGCGTGCCGCGGATTCCACGACGACGTGTCCAGGTGACAAACCGCGATCGCCTCCACTCGGCTCCCGTCGCTCCCCGTCAAGCTCACCGCGTACTCTCTCATTCCCTTCCCCACCGCGTGGCAGTGGAACACCACGTACGCGTACGGCTCGGAGTGGCAGAACACGCCCAGCCCCTCCCCGCCGATCCTTTCGAACCCCTCCGCCACGTACCGCTGCATCGCCACCGCCGCCGCCGTGGCGTTCGCGACCGTCGACACCGCGCTGACATCGTCGGTGGCCAGAGCCGAGACGGCGAAGTCGACCATTGACTCGATGGAGGTGGCGCAGTGCTTCGTCTCCCTTGCATTCACCGTGCGCTCGCACCGTTCTAGGGTCGCGCTCATCTCCTTGGCTTCCCTCGAGTTAGGGTCGACGGAGATAAGCGCGAGGACGTCGGGGAGCTTGTCGGAGGAGAAGGGGAGGGCGTCTGCCACGCGGCGAGGGAGGAGGTCGGCGTGTTTGGGGATGGATCGCTTGAATTGCAAGTCGAATGTGGCTCCTGGAAACAGGTCCTTCTCGAGGAAGAACAGAGACCGGGAAGACTTGTCGCGGAGTTGCGCTGTGGTGGCGGCGTTGTAGTAAATGGAGGATAATCCGGGAACCACCGTTTCCTCTTCGGATCCGGCGACGTCCATCTGCCGGGGCTCGTCTCTGCAATTCAATTTATATATATTGGAACCACATTAACAAGATCATATATTAATGAATATATACATGGATAACAATCAACGAACCTGGAGGGTGAAGGAGGTCATGGATGCTGCTAGGGATGGGAGTGTTCGGGAGAGCTGTTTTCCAGTAGAGCTCCGGCGACGAAGCGAGTGCAACTGATGGATGGGCTACGAGTCCGGCGAGGAGCTGCGACCATTTTGCTCGAATCAAGATTCATGCGCACGTAATTAATTGAAGAAAAAAAGCAAATCAATTGAATCAGATTACCGACTGATTCAAACCAAAAAACTTCCATTGATTAATAATACAACGAGTGCTATGAATTTGCTCACCCCAAGGAAGAACACGATGAGCTGACTCGCCATGAACAATGCAGAGTAGAAATTGAGGATAAGTAGATGGTTCATGGATACGCACTTTGGCACACTTATATAGAGGAGAAGTGGGGAAACTGAAATATTTTCTTAGTTCGTACTCACTTCACGCTGTATTAATTAATATTTAAACAAAAATTTCTGCCAATCAATCTTGTTCGGTGCAATGCTTTGAATTATATAAGCGGAAAATGGATAAAGGGAAAAGAAATTTAGCTGACAAATAGTGTTTCTGAAAGACTAATGGTGAGTTTAATTCAGAGGGAATTTATTCCTGTCAATTCTAATGAAATGGATAATTTATTTATTTGATTAAAAAATTGGAATGTGAATCCTACTAGAATTGTTATTTCAGAATTATTCATGATGACGATTTTAAATATTTATTTTGTGACATTTGAATTAGATTGAGATGAAAATGGGAGAGCAATCCAACCAATCACATGCAATAATTATTGCAAGAAAAGGATTTTTTTAATATATAAATCAACTTATAGCTGTAATTAAATGAATAAGTCAAGTTAAGTTTTACAGTGTTCGTACTTATTTAATAAAATAATTAAGTCGAGCCGAGCTAAAATTAACTAAATTATTAAAATAGTTGTTTAAGCTTGACTTAATTTTTTTTTAGCTTGAACTTGGTTTAAGTTTAAATTGAGCTTGACTTATTTAATTGATATCAAACTTCTAAATCAAACACAGTAAAAGCCCAAATAAAGCTTGATTCAAACTTGTTTAAGTTTGATTTGTTTAAATATTATCAAGCTCTTAAGTCAATCATATTTATTTATTTGAAATTTTAATATTTTAATCCTTTTTTGATTGATTATAGTATAAATAATTCAAGCTCATAAATGAATCTATGAATATAGTTTACGAGTTTTATTCATGAATATAATTTATAAGTTGTGTGTACGAATACAATTCATGAATATTGTTTACGAATAATGTTCACAAATATTGTTCACTAACAGTATTCATAAACATTAACAAACCAAATATATGTGCTCAAATTTGTTCATTTAATTTATCGAGTTGTTCAACTTTGTTCATTTAGTTAACTTTAATGCATATTAAACAAACATAAATGAGCTCTTATCAAGCTGAATACTAAACTTGTTCATGAATGTTTGGTTCATTTATAGCTTAAACCATCTGACATTCATCTCTTGAATGCTGGCTAACCCTTATTATACAAACAAGATATTGCAGTTGGTAATATAGGGGTGGCAAAGCACCTGACGGAATATGTAGAAGCAAGCCTTGCCTTAGCAAGGCTTTGGGAAAGATAATCGGACATATCATCCCAGTTAGGGAAAGGAAAGGGTGCTCTCTCGGTAGGACTGACTGACTTAGGGAGAGTTGTAAGGAAGGTAGGATGCAATTTGTCCAGGCATTCAAGGTTAAACTGTGTGTTGATGCGTAGCTGCAGTGGGATGAAACCCTCACTAGAGCAATCAGGCATTGAGGTATCAAACTTAGTTCTCCTTGGATTAAGAGGAAATGAAGGATGACACTTGCAATGAGCATTGGTGACACTTACCTACACATGTATAAGAAGAAGAAGGGATCAGTTTGGGTCCTAGCTCGGGAACAGAGCCAAACAAGACAGTAGTAGGTTTTAGTGAAAAAGGGCATCCCAATTCTTTACCACCGTTGGTTGATTTTGTCGAAAGCTCTATGTCCTTGAGAAGGGTTGAATCTGAGATATCATAGTTAGGTCGTAAAGCTAGCCAAGATTTTGATGAATGCTCCAGAACACTTTCTGTAATCAGATGTCATTAAGGTTGTCAAGTATGATCTTAATGCAGACCGAGCAAGTAAAAGACCTACCCAAAGTAACAAAGAAATCCAGAGGTGAGCGGCTCAAGCCCACCAGGGTGAGAGCTTGCTGGATGAGCAATATCCTGAGATGAAATTGCTCCTCTTCCAATAACAGGGTGATCACTTGATATTCGACATTCTCTTGATATCTGCCTACTGAAGGTCGGGGAGGCAGAGCATGGAGCTAAGTAGATGGAAAAGAAAAGGGAGAGGATCAATGCACGAAGAAGTAATGCTCTTTTCAAC
>JBAMHZ010000117.1:2127615-2143248 GCA_037177395.1 Alpinia galanga
GAGTATTATCAAACTAGTCAGCTAACAGAGAAGAGTGATGTCTATAGCTTTGGAATTATTCTTCTTGAGCTTTTAACGGGAAAAATGCCTATCTACTCAACCAAAAATGGGTCAAAACAAAAACTTGCAATGAATTTTCTTCAAGCAAAAAGAGAGAACATGTTATTTAATCTTATAGAAGATCAGGTTTTGCAAGAAGGAACAGAAACAGAGCTTCTTGAAATAAGTAGTTTGATAGAAATATGCTTGAGTTTGCAAGGTGCAAAAAGACCTACAATGAAGGAAGTTGAATATAAATTGCAACACATCAGAAAAATTAGAATGAAAAAGAAAGGAGTTTGTATTCAAGAAGGCAACGAGGAAAATAAATATTTGCTTACTAACTCTTCTTCAGAATTGGTGGATCAAATAAATTCTAGAAATTATAGTTTTGAGAAAGAACTCATGTGGTCACAAAATTACCCTCGATAATTGATTTTATGTAATGCAAGCATGTGCTATTTGTATCTTTTTGTTATCATCTTGAACTTCATATATAAGTAATTTTGTAGACATTGATATATGTATATTATGTAATGTACAATTGGTCTTATCTTTGTATATTTGTATAAATGAATTTTTAAGTTATGAAACTAGAATACTAGTTTAAAGATCATGCAACTCTTATATTTTCAGCAATATATTGCTTAGTATAAAATTTTAGTTTCATTATTTCTACATTGTCCATGATATTTCATTATGTTAATTATATTAGCTTCTCATTTCGTGAAATTATGGAATGTGTCTTTTGGAACTTTCCTAAGAATATATAATCATATCAAGTTCAAAAGAATTTGAATGTACAATATGTATCCAGAAAATGATGAATGTTAAGTATTTCATGTGACAAGTTTCTCTGCCATGATTTTCCTTGTTTCATTTTCTTAAAAAATAATTTCAAAGTTAATTGAGTTGCATCACAAGCAAAAACAAAAAGCACATGATGCATGACATTCTCAAGGATTGGTTTAGAAAGGCGGTGAGATTTCTAATGTTTTTATCAACTCAACAAGTTCAACTAATTAATGTTATCTAACTTCATCTTTGAAGTAATAGTTATATATATCTCTGTCCATTGAGGCAACTAATGTGAATTTTCTCTGCTCTCAAAGAAAGACTCTGTTGATTGTTGAATTTAGTTAAAGAACCCATCATGGTTTTTCAATGGTTCGAAATCATTATTTAACACTAATGAATTATCCCTAGAAGGAATATTTAATGCAAAGTTTACTTAGATAAAAAATACTGACAATAATGCATGATTATCAAAGAAAACCATCCATCTCCATGCAGGGGACCTGGTCTGTCTGATTTCTTTGTATTTCATTCCCAATAATTTGCAAGTTCTTAGCACTGCAGAATATATACTTTACGAGGTGCTACAAAATATATAAACATTGGCACCACAGTAAAATTGATGTTTTACGATTTAAAGGGCATAAATTTAAATCCTAAAAATAATCTTTTATAAAAAAAAAATAAGGTAAAGTTACGTACAATGAATTCTTCCCCGGGACTCCGCACGATGGGTACTTCATGTACCGGACTGTTCTTTTAAAAGGGGAGTCTTGGCGCAACGGTAAAATTATTATTTTGTTATCTAGAGGTCACATGTTCAAATTTTAGAAACAACCTCTTGTAAAAAAAAGCAAGATAACATTATATACAATGGATTCTTTCTTGAAACGGGAGCTTCGTGCACTGAACTGTTCTTTTATAATGATATAGATCTACCTAGTTACCTAGCTATCATTTTTGGTAGAACTTACCTTGCTACGATGGAATTTTGGATGTTAGTTCAATAAATTTTTAGAAAAAGCGAGCGGAGGAGAAATTTTAGAATTTAACAGTGCACTCATGATAATATTTTTACTAAAACATCAACATTTGACTATTTTTGTATCATCGTATTTATAAATACAAGGAAATTAATCAACTTCTATGTCGAATTGTGTGTTTGCTTAATGGAAATGACATTGATTGTACAAAAGCTTCTGTCATGTCTCTTGGGTCTTCGCAGGAGATTTTCTTTTATTAGGTGAAGACTTATTTTTTTTATAATAGCAATAATTTGTGGTGGAGGTATGGAGCCTAAGTGAGGTGGGAAAATGATAGGTAAATGGAATTAATGTTCCAAATATAGTATATATAATTAACTTTAACTATATTTACTAGATTTCATTAGTTCATAAGTCAGTGGAAAAAAAAGAAATATATGTGACAAAAATTCCACTTTTATGCACATTGAATTATACATGATGCCTATAAGAGCGAAGTAAAGTGATATAGAATTGTCTTCTTTTTCATGTTCTATCTAGAATACTTCTTTGGACTAATAAAATTAAGAATCTTAAAGTTGGATTCCAACTACCATCCAAAGCGTAGACAAATTAAAATTACTCATTTGACCTTTATAATAATGTCCAAAGAAGACTAAATTTGTGAACATCGATCTTGATTAAGGTTTTAAAGGATTTTGAATTTTGGGATTGTTAAAAAAAAACTTATTGAAATCAAGTATATATTTACACAATAGGTATTATATATAGTCTCGGACTTAGAGGATACCTAAGTTATAATATAAATATCTCAAAGATCGATGACATTTCATTATTTGGGAGTGTCTCTAGCAATAGATAAATTCAGAGTAACGTTATACACTATGCCCTT
The DNA here is from genome assembly GCA_037177395.1 of Alpinia galanga. Classification (NCBI taxonomy): domain Eukaryota; kingdom Viridiplantae; phylum Streptophyta; class Magnoliopsida; order Zingiberales; family Zingiberaceae; genus Alpinia; species Alpinia galanga. Next base: position 2,130,325 of record JBAMHZ010000117.1, read on the forward strand.
GATAAATAAAATTGTAGTATATATTAATATCTAGGTAAATAAGACAATATCATATATGATAAAGGTTGAATGAATTAGATTGGTGCTATAGGGGGTTTGAATGATATTGGTTGTTTATCTTTTCTATACAAGCTATAGTTGTAAATAAGATAATCAAATTATGTAGAGCACACTTATGGGGCTTTAAGAAGTTAATACCCAAACGAGAAGGGAGGGTTGGGTTTATGAGAAAGTAAAATCTAGAATAAAGCCGTATGATGAAAATATTATAGAACATCTATATAGAAAAGATTGCATATAAATCTAATAGGTCCATGCTTTTTTATCTTAATCTACAAATCATTTAGGAGTGGCAATCGAAGAAACGGGATTCACTACTGTTAATGAAGCTATCAATGAAGTAGATGGTTGAACTTTATAACCTACTAATATAGTGACAGGGGAGGGAATAAAGATAGCCCCAGGACTTGCTCGGACAGCCAATACAACCGTGTTAAAGTTCGAAAGGGTAAAGGATCGATTCCTGGGTTTCACCGTCAGGCTATCGATAACTTCGCATTTCTGTGCTGACCGCCTTGGGTTCCAGATTTATTTCCCTCCACACGTAAGAACAGTGGTGGAGAACCGCTAATATAGCGGTTCCACATATAGGGGAGGGAATAAAGATATTATAATAATAATGTTGGAAAGCTGGATTTGGGATGAAGCTTTGGACACACCAGGAGTATTATAGTATTTGGAGATTGAAGAAACAAATGCAATCTTATAACAAATTAATTTGGTTTGGTACATGGTACTGCTATTGTTACGTTCTATGATATGATAGGTTAAATTAAAGAGGGAACCGGAGCCAAGTCAGATGATCGAGCCAAAGAAGAACACCCTAGCTCAAGTTACGGTCAATTGAGTCAGAGGGGATTAGCTGAGCGCAAGGAAAAAATATTTTAATTGAAGTAAAGTGGCTTAGCCAAGAGAAGATACCGACTGGGAGTCAAATGGCTCAGCTAAGAGAAGAGGCCGACTAGGAGCCAAATGGCTCGGCCAGGAGAAGATGCCGACTGAGAGCCAAACGGCTCGGCCAAAAGAAAATGCCAATGGGAAGTAAAATAGCTTAGCCAGAAGAAAGTGTTGAACTGAAGTGGAGTTATTGAGATAAAAAGAAAGAGTCTGAGATGGATATAGAATGGTTCGGCTAAAGACCAGAAGAATCAACTCAGCATGAAACGTCTCGAAAGAAAAGTAAACTCCCAATTTCTTATGAGGGGGACACATAAGGGATTCTTCCCCTTTTAAGCAAGTACAGACATTTCCCGCATAATCCCCGCACGAAGGCGTTTTGCATTATTATAACAAATTGAGGACACCTCGTACCAAATATTCTTCCTAAGGGCCATGGCCGTAACGGTCTAACAGTCTGATCGCCCTCTGCCAACTGGCGTCCTCACATTGGTGGGAGCATAAAAGATGCTCTAGGTCTCTTATAAAAGGCAGCTAAGGGCCATAGAGACAAGGAGGGATTGAAAGGACTTTTTCTTCTTCTTCTTTGATTTTCTTCGATTTGTTCCTTCTCCATCCACAAGCTCTAATTTATATATCAGAGGGTCGTTAGTTGGAACACCGGTGGTCATCTGACCTGTTGTTAACTTTGATAGGAAAAGAAGATCGGAGATCTTTACTGTTGCTGCTTGAAGAGAATCTTCTTCTTTATATCATCTCCGAGGACTAAAAATCTAAACCGCATCAGTACCCCTGCACGATGTCAAAATCTTCTTTAACATTGTAATTAGAACTGAAGGGAAGATTGACAATTAAAGATAAAATCACTTTTATGGAATTAATTGAAAAGTATGATTGTTGCACCAATTGTATATTAGACTTTGGATCATTTATTTTTTGAAAGTTGATACATAAGCCATATGTACGGTGGCATATAAAACAATTGTTGGGCATATCTAGAGCTATGGAAAAACTAAAGAACGCTTGCAAATGGATGATTAAGGAGGCAAGAGAAACATCATGGAAAAATCATGATTGTCCATTATGGCATATACACGTACTCAAATAATGTTTAAAACCTCAATAATTCCTGCAATTGTGATTACCCATAAAATCTAGATACAGGAATACAAAATAATACTTGTGATTTTTCTATACATTCAGTGCTTGTATGAACAATGGGTAGCCAATGTTTGATAAAGAAAAAGAATAATTGAAAAGGTTTTGTGAGACATGAAGCATGTTGTAAAAATCATTTTCTATAAAAAAAATGGTATGAAGGAAGGAAAATAATTTTCATAGAATTGTATATTAATTTTTTTAATTGTAACAAAAATGATCATCACACATATCTTTTGAAGTAAGTGTATGCTAATATATTATTATTCCATTTGAAATTTAGAAAACATAATTATTATTTGGTGGCCAATGTTAATTCCTAGCTATAAGAAGACATTCCAATTAGGATCTTTTGTTGATTTTATCTGATATATATCCAACTGATTTGGACATATTGTAAATTGTGAGACTTTGAATCTAATTGCGATACCTTTCCTTTCATTGAGTTTGTTAACGGATCAAAATTTTGCATCTGCTCCAAAAGAAGATTGCTAAACCAAATGTAGAAATATTATAATTTACTTTCCTTTTGGGCTATCAATGGATTGTTATTGAGACAAAGGCTTGGCTCTAGCATCCAATGAGACCTTCCACCCTCCAATTCTCAAATTTTGAGACTATTATGTAGTGAGCAAAATTTCATTGAATGAAGGCTAACTGGAGTATAGTGTGATTTTAGTCATTGCTTTTATATAAATAAACATTTGCATTTCACTTCTTCCAAGGAATATCAATCATAGGAATATAATTAAGTTTTTTGGATGTTACCTATAAACTAAAATTTCTTTGTTGATTTATGAATTTATCTCCAACGGGATCATCTTCATACTTCACAAGTTGAATCTAAATTATCATAGAATGATTGTCTTACGATTACCATAGAATCTACAGGAGTACTTGCTTATCTATACTCAGTTACTTCTATTTTTATTTTCCATAGGAACATCATGTCATCAAATATACTTTTAGATGAAACTTTTAAGACAAAAACATTAGACTTTGGAGCATCAAGATTTATTCCTCTTGATCAAACATGAATAATTATTGTCATATAGCATACTCTTGAATATTTAGATCGAGATATTATCAAATTAGTCAATTGATAGAGAAGAGTGATATCTATAGCTTTGGAGTTATTCTTCTTGAGCTTTTAACTAGAACAAAAAAACTATTTACCAAACAAATAGTGGATCACAACAAAATCTAGCTATGAATTTTCTACAAGCAACGAGAGAGAGTATGTTGATGTGGTACAAATTTTTCTTCCCAAATCTTTTATAGCCGAGGATGGGTTCTCTCCGACCACAGCAGTAGATCCCTATCAACACACGTCAAACAATTGCTATCGGGATCTTTGGCTACGACCTCCGACGCATAAGTCAAACAGGGAGATAAAAAGAGTAAAATATAAGAATAGTATGTAGTTGCAGAGAATAAAAAGTATTTAGTGCAGAAAAACTGATAGAAAAAAGGAAGAAGAGTTCTCCCTTTTGCAGCTCCTGTGTCATCGAAAATATGCACCCGAAAGAGTTCATCTCCATCCCATAAAAAGTGCTTCTAGAGAAGAAGAGATTAAGAAGAAGAAAACCACTCCAAAAGCCTACACTGGGCCTTATATTGGACCTCGGATTTCTCCGCCAACCAATCTTATCTACCGATTGAAGAATATATGGTACTTGGGATGTTGAGGTGCTCAGGAGGTTGTGACATTCGAAAAGCCGAGGTTCTTGAGAGAAAATAACTGAGTAGGGTGAAATTTGAAGCATGTCATAGTACCTTGATGACCTTTAAAGAAATGCGTACAAAATCCACCATCCACGTCCCATACACAAACCATTTTCTCTGCTCCCCTATAGCTAGCAATCCACCAGAAGAATGACCTATCATGCTCATCTGTTGCCAGGTGAAATAATTGTGATGAGAAGTGATGCCTCATCAATTCAAAGAAGTTGCACTCGGAATGTTTCTGTCGATACTTTTGCTCATTTAATTTTCTGTGTAACCCATCCCCACCTTAAGCTTGGAAAATCACTGATGCACTTGGAAATGACACTGTGCTCAATGGGAGCGGCAGCTGGAATAACCATCACAACTTGACAAACATGGGAGTGTGCCAGTATAGACAACAACTTTGAGGATATAATTGCAACATCCAATTCGATTGTTGATCTAGGTACCACTAATTTCTTCACAAGTTTCACCTTTGATCTTGAGAATTTATGGGAGGAGGAACCAAGCCTTTTCTCCTGTTACCAATTCTTCTATGTCAGGGAATGTATCTGGTAGACTGACATTCGGTGTCAATAAAATAGGCAGCATCATACAATCCCATCTCTAGCTGCTTAATCATTTTGCTCTCATAGAACACTTGTAACAAGTTGCCTAGTTGTGAGGATTCTACCCTGAGAACTCTCAAATTATGAAGTTTATCCACTTCGATCACTTCAACCTTTTTAATGGTAATAACAAGCTTAAGCAGTAAAGGAGTCTAAAAATGAACAGCCTTTGGTTTAGCACACATAAGTTTCAGCTCAACCAATTTGGGTGCATGCACTGTTAGAGATACCACAAAGTTGGAAACAGTCCATGCAAAGGTCCTTAGTTGCATAAGTTGAATCTTAGGTTCCTTGAGCCCTCCTACGTCAATCAAATTAAGAACTTGGAGAGATGGGAAACACTCATTCACCTTTTCAAGATTTTCATCATCTAGTCTTATGTAGTTGAGGGTTAGTGAAGTCAACGTTTGCATTGGCATCAGCTCCTTGATAGACAGCCAGGCATTTCTGATCTCCAAGTTAAGAAGTTCAGAGCCTGAACATATGAAACTTCAAGTTTATGACCGCAAGAAGCAACAAAGCAAAATACATTTGTAAAGGTTTCTTTACTATTAAAAGATCATAAACTTCTTTGCTCGTTGTACCAAATGCTTGGGAACTGTAAGGGGCTCACAGGATGAATGTACTTGAGATATTAAAATGGAGAGACTGTCATATCCATACTGAATTTAGCTTTTGTCCAATTTGTCAATCTGTGCTAAGAGTTCAAGTTCATAAACATGATATAGTCAACTACTCTTTCCATACTTTGTCGCCACAAGGAGAACATTGATCCTACTCGGAAGACAGGTTAAATTCAAATGTAATACATTTACATTCATCTCATGGGAAATTTCTTAAATTCAAAGACTAACATCTTGATCTCCTGGTATATGTTATTTAGTTCAAAAAATTAGCATCAATTATCCAGATGCTTTATCTCCTCAAGGCATTTTCTGTTTTAGTAATCTGTAACACTGCTGCTCAGATACTTTAAATTAAGTTCAACTTTTCACAAATCGATGTTCTGGTAGTGAGTGACTAAACACATACAAGTCATACTAGAAGAGCATAACTATCATTATATTCAGGAAATCTAGAATCTAAGATCAAGCCATAATAACAGTTACTGTCATCAATAATCACATATTCCATTCGGAATGTGCTACAAAACCCATGTTTATGAATTTCCAAAATTAGCCTCCACCGGCATGCCACAATGGTCATCAGGTGACAAATTTACATTAATAGAGCATTGATCAATTTCTGACAGGCACATGCCCACGGGGAAAAAAATCCGCCCATTTGAGTGGCCACGTGGTGGTCGGCTATATACGGACCTCGTGATTAACCTCCCTTCATACTTCTATGAGGTCTGCATTGAGAGATACTCGGGGTGAACGTTATCACCTTTTGTATTAATGAATTTCCAAAATTATTTGCAGAGTAAGATATCTCATAAATTGCTGAATGGCACAAGAACACATGTTCTTAATAAGGGATGACAATGAGTCGGATTTGGATCAAATTCCATATCCTTCGTCCCCATCCCCATTTATTATATCCATCCTCATCCCTGTCGAATATTCAATTTTCATCTCCATCTCCATACTTGTCAGGTGATTGGATACTCAAAACCTACCTAAATATCCTATTATCATCTACAATTGCATTTTTTTTAAAATTTGAATTATTTAGATGAAGCAATGAATATTTACCAAATTCTTAAGAGAATAAGAAAAAAGATTAAAGATAAAAATTAGCAAACTAAACATCATAGAAAAACATAATAAAATATTAAAAATAGTTTATCTCAACAACAACAATTTAATCGGATATTTGGGTAGGGTATGGATAAGATTCTATGAGACTAGCCTTTATATCCGAATCCGAAAATCTCTATACCCGATTCTCTAATTATTTAATCGGGTCTAAAAAATCCCTCTATACCTTCCTCCATTCGGGTCGGGTATCGGATCCTCCATCAAATTCGGAGGAAATTGCCATCTCTATTCTTAATTCTAGGGAAGGCATTCTTAGAAAGCGATTCATGGACTCGACTTTGGGAGCTTATCCATATCCTGAAGGTAGCCAGGGGACTAGATAAAACATTGAATTTTATTGAAATCCTTTCTTGGAACTAAGGTTTACATTTTTTTGCTATACTAGTCCAACTAAGTTTAGTAATATTAGATGTAACGAGACAATTGCTAAGTTAGGAAATGAGCTTTTAAGTATTTATGATCATTTTTATAAAAGAATGGAGAGATTGAGAGGTTGTCTTCCATAAAATACATGTAAGATGGTTGAAATGGAGGAAAGTATCTTGTGTACTTTATGATTGCAAAGTACATCTAAAACTTAAAATGAAGTTCTACAAAATGACGGTTAGACTTACTATGTTAAATGGAGCTGAATGTTGGGCTATGACTCACGCACATAAGTAAAAGATGAAAGTCACAAAGATGAGAATATTAAGGTCGATGTGCAGACATACAAAGATGAATATAATAAAAATGAGAATATTAGAGAGAGTCAGGATTGTATCTATTGAGTAAAAATTCTGATAGACATGTTTAATATGGTATGAACATGTATTTAAACGATTAATAAATACTTCAGTTAGGCGATGTAAAATTATAACAAATATGCACATCAAATGAGGAAGAGAAAAAAAAACTTAGTTGACAACGATTATATAAGCTCAAATTTGTTTAAATATAGATGTAAGAGATAGAGTTCTATAACGTAGAAGGATCCATATAGCCGACCCCACCTGTTGGGATAAACTTAGTTATTGTTGCTCTATTAGTCCAACTAAGTATTTTTAGATATACAAAGTTGTTTTGCCCATTCCAACGAGCAAGCCTTACCATATACTGTGTGATAATAATCTCCAATAGCTACCAGCCTATTTTCTGGATCTTCTTATCCTTTCATCTCAATAATATCTACACTAATCCCCCACTTCCTTCAGTAACCTCCCTCTTCCTTTCATCTCAATAATAGCTCTTATCCTTTGTAACTAGCCTACGCTTCTTAGCTCTCTTAAGTTCTAACTAATTGCATAAGTCCAAACACTTTTATTTTCCCTTAATTTTTCTGCTAATCTCTCTTCTTGGAGACTTTCCTGTGAAAGAAAACATCCCAATGGATAAGTTTGTTATACATGAATGTGTTATACATTAATTCACCTATCAAATTAGTTTCTTTTCTGTTAAGATAATTGTGTTGAATTAGCATGATAATTACCAAATCACATTGAGGTGGTCAAATGGTACCAAAACAACAAGGTAAATATCCTACTTGTGATTATGCATGATGATTAAAAAGGCAACACCATTGACAGTGCAAGAAGTATGATATCATTGCAGCAAAGTCACCTGAACATCTTGTCCATAACATTAGTTGTGGAAGTGTCCCAAAATTTCACAAGAAACTCAACATGCAATGAGGGAAAATTTTAGTGAAAAAGATTGTCAACACCATAAAAATATGGGAAGATAAAAAGGACTCAATAAGGCATCCAAGCAACCCATCCATGATAGATTCAAGAGGCACACAACTAAGCTAATAGCTGCCCACATGGTTCATGACTACAAGTTCCGGAGGCCAACATCTGAGATGTAGAATGGTGATTGGTAGTTGTGCTAGATTGCCAAACATGCTTAGCAAGAGACAAGAGTGTCAGCCTTCAAATTTGGTGGCAACCGCAATAGTCAAAGACAATTTCTCCATCTCAAGTTCAAGGTAGCATTCTTGCTTCTTAGCTTCTTCCCTTCACAGGGCAAGAGGTTAACGCTTGATGTCCCAATATCAATGTGCTTCTGAATGGCATCTCAAAGGAACAAGAATAAATAGTTCCTTCACAAAGGAGGAAAAATTACATCAATCAACAAGGCCCTCTCTAAGTGGTTCCAGTTCGTTCAGATCCCTTCATGTGCAAGAAATAATACCTACCACCAAATAATGGTGCCTATAATAGAACAATAGGTCCTACCATTATATCCTGACCCCAATGAAATAGCAGACAAGTACCTTGTGAAAGGAAGGCAACAAGGAAGACCAGGTCTCATTCATTCAACAAGCTATGGGGATTTTGCATCTCTCTAGATGATATCCAAAACTTAAGGTGGATGAGGATGAACATCATCAATGTCCTCATCCAATAAATAGTAAGATACATCGACAAAATCATCAAGATCATGTATTCCTTTTTTTCTTTTAATAATCTACATATCTAGGTTTTACGATCCGACTAATTTTGAAATTGACTGGTCATTCCATGGAAATTTTTCACTAGCCACTGAATAAATTCGAAAAGCGTAGTTGGATTTCGACAGACGGGGCCTAGTATCATGAATGGTTCGAGCACCGCCGGCAAATATATACGCATTGTGAGAATAAAATCCTCATTGCATGGGTGTTTCTGTCCCACTATTACAAACGCACCAAGTCCCGGGGAGCAGATAGACTGCACATGTCTTCCTTGATGGATAATGTAGTGGAAATAATGATAGCAAAGTTCAAGTAGTCATCAACAATGACCGTTGGGCCCACTCCTTAATGCAAAAATAAAGTGAGAGAGATCATGCAGGAAAAGAACATTGGATTTCTCCATCTAATTTGTTGTTAGCTGCAACTAGAAGATGTGATTGAAGGTAATGTTCAACTAAAAAGAAATGTGGACGCCCCGCTATAATACTGAATGGCACAACTAATGATCAGGAGATAAGAAGAATTCTTCTTTGATCGAAGTGACGCTTGTATACTATAAAAACTGAAATTTGCCTAGTCTGTTCCCGCAACATAGGTATTTCAGGACTCAGGAAAAGGTGGAAGATGTTGAATTATTATTATGCAGAATAGTAAAAAATTAAGCAAAATTTAAGTGTTAAATTCATGTGAGTAGCGATAAAAGTAATATAAAAAATAATAAAATTAGGGGAATATGCTCACAAAAGATTGAGATCAGAGGCAACGCCAGAGAGGGACGCCAGCAAGACTGAAGCCAATAATCGTGGATGGAAAGGAATTGGAGGCGAGCGGAAATAAGAGGAATCCATCGACTGAGGAAGGGGGCGTCCGTGAGATAGAGTTCGTCGCCGTCGTCGGTCTCGCCGGCTGGGGCGCAGTCGGGCCGCTCGGCGACGAGGGAGAGCGAGAGTGGGCTGTGGACGGAAGAGACGAGAGAAGCGAGGTTACATACCACCGACTTGAATGCTGGATGGAGGTCAACGGTGCTAGGGACACTGGAGCGGAGGGCACGGTTGCGGGAGCAGAAGAGGCGGATGGATCGGGCTTCGTACGAGAGGGAGCGAAGGGTTCGGCAGGTGAGGCGGCACCGGGCCAAATCAGTGGAATCCCCGAGCCGACTCAGTATCTCCACCAAGATCGGAGAGGGGAGGTCTTCCAACCCCATCGATGACGAACGGAGCCGAGTGAGAAGGCGACTCCGATGTTTTCTTTCAAAAAGGAACCATGGAAAATAGCTACACTCCCTTCCAAGCTCAATATGTAATTACAACAATTATCAGGGATTACTTTAAAAAAGTGAAAATTTCACATCGACCCATCTATTTTCCGTAAAATTCCCCATGAACTACAACGATGCTTTTGTATTTAATTTTTTAATTTGATCTCCCACCGTATATAAGGCTCGGTTATTGTTAGTCGAATGAGATAAAATTTAATTGTTGTTGTATCTCCCACTTTATAACTTAGAAAAATACCCTTTAAAATTTCAAAAAATTATTAAAATACCATGAGCCTTTCAAACTTTTCATATTCACCGAATGAAACATTGACATGTTGACCATGTGATTTACTTGTATTTTTTTATATTATAGTATATTCATGTATATTAAAATTTAAATCTTTTTTTGTTTGGGAAATACACATAATATTTACTCGTATTCATATTAATTTCCCATAAGATTTGTTTGGGAAATTCACATATTTTTTCACACACCTAAATAAGGGGGGAAATCTTTTATTTTCTCATAAAATCTTTTTATAAAATATATTTTACATTTATAAATTATTTTTTAAAAACAGGGACCATGTAAAAATCGAAGGAAAAAATTTGTAGAAACAAAACAAAAGTCCGGTGCAAGTAGATAGGCAAAATCGTTGGCCCAATTTGGCAATTTTCCTCAAAAGCAAAGAAATAATAAACAAACAAGCACTGCGTCCGCCAACAAGCGATGGCGAGGATCGCAAGGCGCATTATAATTGCCCCACGTCCCTGTTCATCCACCTGCGGCGCTTTAAGATATTTCTTTGCCCCTTTCTCTTTCATACCCTCTCCGCTTCTCAACTAATCCAACAGCAGCACCAAACCATCAGATCAAGCCTTTCTCTTTCATTCTGCAGTGTTTTCTTGCTGATTGCCCCAACCACATCGCCTTCACTTTTTTGCATTTGTTGTTTTTCACGGGGGCGATCGGTTTTTCCCCCCTCTTCGAGGTTCTTTTGGTGCTTAGATTTCTTTAGGGTTTGAATTTGGCAGAAAAAAGTTGAGTTTTTTCCCCTTTCGCTCTGTGTACCAGTTATGGAACCACGAGTTGGCAACAAGTTTCGATTGGGTCGTAAGATTGGAAGCGGCTCCTTTGGGGAGATTTATTTAGGTTTGGATGTATCAAACCTTCTCCGAATAATTATTTTGCTCTTAGTGGAACCATTAATTGTTGCTCTGTTTATAACTTTTTCTAGGTACTAATGCTCAAACTAATGAAGAAATAGCCATCAAACTGGTAAGCAATTCTATGTGGTTTTCATTTGTCGTTCTCATACTTAAATTACAGAGAAATTCCAGTGAAAGTTCATTGCGTACTAGGAGTTACGTTTGAACTAATGATGTATGTTGTGTTTAGCATCACTTTGCTAAGATGATCTATGGTCTACAAGAAAGTTGAGGAACTTAATATGGTTGAGATTGGTAATCCTTGACCTAGTTGAATCATAGGCTGTGCCAACAAAATTATGCCATCATCTTTTTGTTTTTGACATGAATTTGGTATATTCAATAGGTGCATAAGGTTTGACAATTTCCATTGCATAAGGTTTGCAGAGGAAGGTGTAAGGCTTAGACGGAGATCATTTTAGTCAATGTAGTAAAAAATTATTTAATTTATTTTAACATTACAATTATTATAGCCTTGCATTGAACTCAATGAAGGATACAATTCATGTAGTTGACTTAAAATTATTCGGACAAACATGGCTTGATGATGATGATAGGTCAGTTTGTCTCAAATTGTAGGGTTTGAAGATTTAGTATTGCTGATTAATTCGTAATATGGTGAAGTTGGGAGTCTCCAAATTCAATGTCTACGATGAGTTTTAAGGTCTGGATGAATGTGTTACACACTAAAACAATAATTGAGAGTTGAGACTGTATAAGAGTGGTATGTATTGAGGATGGAATATTTTGCTTGAACTCTTATGGTCTTCTTTTCCTCCTTTCCTTATTTTCTGTATGAATCACTAGTAGCTCCTTTATGTGAGATGCTCCATTAAATATTTAAATTGTTTGTTTCAAATTCAAGTTAATGTTAAGTGACATATGGAGTAACTCATGACAATTATGTGTCTGTCATATGATATGAGAAACCTCATAATGGTCTTATGTATTCTCACCAGAATAGCATATCATCTATTTGATAATACAACTACAGTGACTTTGATCATTATTAACCATAATCATCCTACACAGTGTTCCTTTTTGGTGCATTGAAAGGTTATGATGATGCAGTTTGATTTTATCAGGAAAATGTCAAGACAAAGCATCCGCAGTTGCAATATGAATCAAAACTTTACAGGATCTTACAAGGAGGAAGTAATTAAAATTCTATACTTAACTTCTTCATGATAAATAAATGTTGGCTTCATAATTATTTGCTCCTATTATGGTAGCTGGCATTCCAAATGTGCGATGGTTTGGCATAGAAGGAGATTATAATGTTCTTGTCATGGATTTGTTGGGCCCAAGCCTCGAAGATTTGTTTAATTTTTGTAGCCGAAAACTCTCTCTGAAGTCTGTCCTGATGCTAGCTGATCAGATGGTATTTCTGGATTTTTATGGCAGTGATACTTGTTTTCTATATGATATTTTCTAACATTTTCTAATTTTTTTTCTAGATCAACCGTGTTGAATATCTTCACTCTAAATCTTTCCTGCATCGAGATATCAAACCAGATAACTTTTTGATGGGCTTGGGGAGGCGAGCAAATCAGGTGTCTCACCAAGTCTACTTATGTTATTCCTGTTCCTAACTTCCATTGCTTGTACACCACATGACGTGCTCTTTTTCTAGGTCTATATTATTGATTTTGGATTAGCCAAGAAGTACAGGGACACCACAACTCATCAGCACATTCCTTATAGGTAAATTATATTATCAGACTAAAATTTTCATTTGATTACATGGTTAAAGAAGCTTGTTTGTTCTTGATTTATGTTTGTATTTGATGTGATCTTATCGGATGTTTT
>JBAMHZ010000117.1:2195283-2207896 GCA_037177395.1 Alpinia galanga
AAAATCGCTGTATCATAACACCGTCAACTACAACTAAATAAAAATAATAATATTGTAATTAAATTCTTTTCTAAAATTAAAAAGAGAGAGAAGATCTCCTATAACCTCCTAACTAAGAAATGCAACTCATTAGCAGCCAAGCATTTTAGAATTTATCGCTTCACTCGTAGGAAAATGTTATATATATAGTCATGTTATCATGTGTCCTTGATCAATGTGTGCCCGTGCACGATACACTCATAGCCATCTGATCAACGATTTGTACCATAATAAGAAATGCATTGTACTCTCATTAAGCGCACTATAGTTAATCCTAAACCCATTGAGGTCGTCAATGCTATCCTCGCCGCCAGTAGTAGCCAGTAGTCACAGTCAAACTGTGATCACATGTGATCATATTGAATTTCAATTGGATCACAGTTGGAATCCTGTTGAACGACTGTGACATTGTTTAGCTCACATATGGAGATAAACACTGTACATTTTTTTATTACTATGTAATCACGTACAGATGTACAAAAATGAGTGCATAGGAAATGAATTTATCTTCTTTATCTACAGTCTAATTTCCTTAATTTAAGGACATATATGTAGTGTTACTTTTATGAAAAACTAAGATAAGCAACAGGTGACAACAATAATTACATAATTACTTACTCTAATGCAAGGTTGAAGTTTAAACGGTAAAAATTAAAAGAACACCTATTATCAAAAAAAGTTTTTTATTTAAAAATAATAATATTAAAAGACACTTTATTATGTATATTTCTTTTAAAAAATATTTCTATTGTAGCATTGTTATAGTAGTTTTTTGAGGTACTCAAAATGACTTATGTAATTGTAATTAAAATTATTTTAAAATTAATCAAAACTATTTAAATAATTTGATTAAAAATGATTCAACTTATTTAAAACTAGTCAAATCCTACTGGAATCATTTCAATCAAAATTATTACAAAGTAAAATAATTTGATCAAAGTTGATGATCTATGTTTAAGCAAATTTTATCAAAATTAGGAGCGCCATTAGAATTAGTTTTTTTTTAATGAAAAATTTCATAAAATTTTCTTTTTATTTCTTTAAAAAATAAAACATCCTTCATTCAATAATAACTAAAATAAACTACACCCATTTAATTTTCTTCTTATTTTAAATTACTATATATCAATACCGGAATTAAGTAATTAATTTTTTTTAGTAATTGTAAATCGTCTTTCTCCTAATTCACAGTAAATCTAGATTTTTTTAAAAAATTAATTTTTAAAATATTTATCTAATTTAAAACTTAAACTTCCATCTATTTATTATTCCTCTCTCATTTGGCTTGATTTTGATTTCTATCTTAATTTGACGATTAATTGTTTGTTAATTAGTCAAGGGAAGTAAGTTGGAAATTAGATTTTTTTTCTTCTTTCTATTGCACAATCGAGACTATATGCATGATTCGGTTCATGCACCTTTGCAATTAAGAGACGTTAACTACATGTTTAGTCGTCTGTTAGTAAATACTACACGTGAAAGGGCAACGAGAAACCGCCATAATTAAATAAGATATATAGTTTTTGACTTTTTGTTAGATTGTTGTTGTCTACTTGTCTTATATTATTTTCCTACACTAAATTTATGTTGCCAACCTTCTAGTACTAACCTGTTAATCAGGTTTATAAAATCAACGTACTGTGCTGTCATCCATAAATTTGTCTTTGTCTATAAGCAAATTATATACATACACATCGTAAAATTCTTCTTGTGCGTGCAAGTTGACCTCATCCTTTACGTACGTTTGACTTCCATCAGAGGCACGAAGCACAGGTTTGGCTATGTTAAACTAACTTTGTGGTTATCCGTTAAGCTAAGTTATTAGAATTCTCTAGGATATTCAGATCAAGCACTTGCCAATTCTATTCTCTAGAGGAGCAAACAATTAGTTAATCATAATTAAGAACTTAAAGTAAACTAAATAGCAACAATTAATTTGGCCTGGTATTGGTTCTTTCCATCCCTGTTATGAGGCTCCAAAAAAGGAAGTCGATCATTCGGGGAAACCAGAAGGCCTTCTCCAATGAATCCGTACCAAAAAAAAACTTGTTTGCCTGCTAATTAACTAAAGACTTCCTTTGCAGATAATGGTTTCTGAAATAATTAATCGACTTAAACAAGCGAATTATAATTCAACAAGCTGCTCTGTTTATCTCTGAAAAAAAATTAATAACCTTAACTCACGAAAGTCTTACTGAACACGCATTAGAGGTTTTGGAGAGTATAATTTAATCACAAGGCCAGGAGATCAAAAACCGCACGAAGTGGGCCGTTGACTTGGAGAATATTTAATTGGTTTAACCTTGAGATGCCAAATTCGTGCTTTTACACTGTAGCTAATTGGCTGTTGCAGTGTCATTGCGGACGTTGCTTCTTGTCAGTGCTACTCGATCGAGTCTCAATCAAGTGAGTTCATCTGTTTTGATTCAATGAATCTCGAAGAGGATACAGATGGTTTTGTTGATAAACTGAGCGACAGATTAAATTCAGTGACTTGTTTTATCAAAAAGGTCAAGAGGATGATGAAGTGTCAAATTTCTGCTAGTTTTGGGTGCTCAGAATGGAAAATAGGAGGAAGTAGAGAAGCAGCTAGCGACAAATATAATAGTCTGACTTGAAATCTTTGGTTTAAAATATTTAAACTGGGAACGAAAGATTATGAAGAGTCCCACGGGGCTGGTATATAAGATTGACTTTTGCTTTGTCTGATCAGGACAGGTTTTTGGTAGATGAGAGTGAACTCGAGAGAAAACAGTTTGTTCCATAAGCTGTCACTTATCTAAGATTACGTGGAGAAAAAGAAAGAAGAGCGATGAAAGACAGTTTAAATTTTTTTTCTCTCCCAAGTTTTTGACTTCGCCCCCAGATTTGTGTCTGATCCTGATAAATTTCCATGCATGCTTTCATCCAACTGGAAAATATTGCTGCCAAATTAGGTAGAACTCTTGCCCTAACTGCAAGAAACAAAGAATCAATCGATCTGGGAAAGTATTGATACTGTAACAATTTATATTCCAAGTAAATTTGGTGCTCTAAGTCTTTTATAAATTATTCTACAATCATGCAAGGCAATTACATGAACAATTTTACATAGGATTTTGTTATTGTCGAAATCATAGCACAATATTGCAAAACAAAAAGAAAGGCAAAGCCATCAATCGATTCCTGAGACATGGTCATCGTCTCAATTATGTTTCGGAAGCGAAAGACAAAGAAAATGAAACGGACAAGGTCTTCCGATGGAGTAATGACAATGCTTTCATAAGTCTTTCTTGGATGGCATGAGCAAAGATTCTAGATGTCTTAACACAGTATGGATTTCACCCTTTATAAATTGTAGACCTGAAATTTGTTAATCACCTATCAATGTCAATAGTAGATATGCAATCCATATTTATAACTTGAACTTGATTTATTTAATTGATATCAACCTTATAAATCAAGCTCAGTTCAAGCTCGAATCAAATTTAATCTAAACTTATTTAAATGTTATCAAGCTTTTAAGTTAAGCTTATTGATTTGATTTAAGTTTTAATATTTTTAATATTTATTTGATTAATTAGTATACATAAACAATTCAAGCCAATATAAATAAGCTCGTAAATAAATTTATAAATGAGCCTAATCATTAACATAGTTTATAGTTTATCTTACAAACTCATAATTAAGACACCAATTAGATCACCTTATCAAATTTATTCATAACGATAAAATTTGCTTGTTCTAAATCAACATGTAAAGCTCATCAAAATTAAGAAAATAAATTCAACAATTTCTCACAATTTGAGTAATTGTGATTCGGTGTATAACAAATAAATATAATTCCTTAGCTGAGTTCAACAATAATAAATTTTATAGCTTAAATACATTTTACAACCATCTAATCTACCAATTTCATTGATATAAAACTAAAGAGGTTATAATTATCTTAGTTGTAATAAGCCCAATAGTAATCATAATACTAATATCATTAATGATATAAATCTGATACGAATGTATCATATAAGAATTATAAAATATGTTATGCACTTATCAAATCCTAACTAGTCCTTATAATCTAAAAGACGTCTAAATCATGATTACAATTTCATTTTATTAAATCATAATAGTAAATCATGATTATCACTTTTATGAATTAAATTAGAGCACATCACAATTACAAATATCCATATGCATACAAAAAAAATTGCAAAGTAAATTATTATGTTTATATTTTAGAATGTCAAAACAAAATACGCATATATCTATGAACCTAAATACAAATAATAAATAAAAAATACATGTGTTTATTAATATATAACATCAAACATTAAATACAAATCCCTATTAAACAGATATTTTAATAAAAAAATATTCATCATATTGATGAAATACTCTGGCCATCAAACTCTTGGCAAGCGGATCCGTTTACAATTCTTTTTGTGTTTTTAGCGAAGATGGACTGCCCTCAAATCCTTTCAATCTTCCATACGGGATGAGCACATCCGTTAGAAAACCAGTGATAATGCGACTAGGGATGAGTATACCTAATCCCAATTTGATTAACTGAACTTTTCTAAAATATTTATTTATATTTTTCAGTTTGATTTCAAATTAAAAAGTTGTTAAATTTTTTACACTAAGTTCGGCAAAATCGATAATTAATAATTACCTACATATAATATTTATAGTCTCATATTAACTTTATCACATTACCTTTAATGTTAATATTTATTTACTTCGAATAACTAATTGAACTAATAATTGATAATTAAATAATATATTATTGAGCACTTTGTCGTTCTACATTTTTTTAATTGAAATTTTTATTTAAACTAAATCAAATCAAAATTAAAAATATCAGTTTCACTTCAAACTGTTTGGTTTCGGATAAATTTTGGGGGGTGATGTTTTCTGATAAAAAAAATTAAACTCGGTTAAACCTTGCCTATAAAATTAGAAAACAAAATTGTACCTACCACAAAAGAATCGAACGCACAAAGACATGGAACGCTATCTTAAAGCACAACAAAACATTTTTGCAAATGAACCTTTAGATCAAGAGTTTCAGCGCTTCATCTTTCTCACCAAAAGACAGCAGGTGAGGTTTTCAAAACAAAAATTGAAAAAGAATACACTAGAGGATAAATGTGCATCGGACCCAATGGACTTGATAATACACCTGATAAATAGTTGTTAAGTTTTATGAATACAAGAGCAATCTACACAAAAATAAAGGGCCACTGTAATCAAGTGAATCCGTACACGAAATTCTGGTCAATATTGAGGGAAAAAGACTGAGAATAATGTCACCATGAAGAAGACTCGCTAGATGTACCAAGCATCTCTTGCTTTGAGGAAATCATATATGCCATGAATGAAACTGCAGCATTCCACAGTAATGAATGTACTACCTGCAAAACTTTAATTCAAGCAACGGAATCAGAAACGCTACAAATACAAAGATGACAAGTGAAACACAGCTTATAAAACTGAAAAACGATTAGGCAAGCAGCTAAAAACGAAGAATAGCAGTAGAATTCAGAAGCAGTTAATAGGTCTCAATCCTGAAAAGAAAGTATAAATAAGAAATTATAGGCGAGCATTCAATGTTTAGGTCAATTATCTTTCTCCCAATAATGTAACTGCAAAATTTTGTCAACCTGTTATTAGCTTCTATTTGGGTTACTTCTAATCAACTTTCCATTCTCCCTTCTTTCTTCTCCCTTCTCCAGGAAGATGCTGTAGCACCAAGCTAAATTCACTGCTGTTCCCACTTCCATGAGTTCCATCCTGGAACCACACTAAATCCTAGAGGCAGGCTGGCATCCTTGCATC
Organism: Alpinia galanga; assembly: GCA_037177395.1. Taxonomy (NCBI): domain Eukaryota; kingdom Viridiplantae; phylum Streptophyta; class Magnoliopsida; order Zingiberales; family Zingiberaceae; genus Alpinia; species Alpinia galanga. The sequence goes on from JBAMHZ010000117.1 coordinate 2,201,140, forward strand.
AGGTGCAACATGCATTGTTACGGCTTTGGCAGTTGGTTCAAAGTTGCACATTCTGCAATGTGCAATGTGCACTTGATCTGATTGTGAATGCTTCAATGTCAAAGCTGATGAACCCTCAGTGGCTGTAGGCAATAGGCCTTGCTTGACTCTATTGAACTCTGTCATTAACTCTACCACGCATCTGTGAGTAAATTACTTGGGGTAAGGTCATGAGTTATGTGACGTGGTCTCAACAAACATTTGATTGGAGTTTGTGTAACATCACCCCGTACAAGGTGGCCCTGACTACAGCAATGGCAAGGCCCACAAACATGATGAAGAGAATATAAAGTAGTGGGAGATGGGAGAAGAGAAAGAAAAGGTAGAAATTCTGACCAAAAAATCCAAAAACATTTTAGACCAAAAGATGCTGAGTGAGCATTTGTCCATTGCCACCAAAGATACAGTATTGATTAAGAAAGATTTTTTATGAACCAAATTGAGAGGAAAACTGTCCATATATGATTTTAAATAATTAATCTCATATGAAATTTAGAAAGCACTTATTCTAAATAGTATCTTGCACAAACACACAGGCAAATAACCAGATTCAATATATTCCAGAGTCCAGACTACTGATCAACCGGGATATGCATTTGTCTCATTTACACAAGAATCGTTATGGTATAGTAAAAAAGCAACCGTGAAGTTCAACTGCTAGATCCAATGTCAAAAGACAATTTATACATGTGGATGTTGAGGACTTATATTGTCGAAATCAGAGGATAAAAATGATAACAAAACTAAAAATCATCATTAACAAAAAAATCATCCTTATTGTAATCCTTACATAATCACATTTGAAAGAGGAACCTGTGAAAAGATTTAAGTAGTAGAGAAACAACAACACTGAATATTATCTAATCTTCTCTTAGCATATATCTCCAGAATACAATGAGATTGAGTTTTTTTTTTTGTTTTGATTTCTGAACAAGAAAGGGATTTGACATTGGTTGCAGGATGAATAATAGCATCAATATTAAATGAGCATCATGCACAAAATAATCAGAAACCTTACCTGGATTAATTGTAGCAACTGGGAAATGTAAACAGATAAACACCAAGTTCATAGATCACCACTTTGGAACTACATAATAGAAAGTAAAGAAATGTTACTATTACTCCCTCAATGGAAGTTTAAATATGCTATAACATGTGTAATATAACGTTAACCAGATACTGACTAGCATCAAACTCCATTGGATGATTTATCTTGTTCACAAGGATAACTTTTAAATGCAATATTAACGCAGAACTTGGTAAGAGAAAAAGATGTAAGGAGAGAAATTAGGCTAGAAAAAAGGTGGAATTGTAGAAAAGTAGCGAATTTGATAAAAATGTTATTCTTCTATTTTGCTTGTGTAGTAAATATGATAAAGATACATGTTATTCTTCTACTTTTCTAAAATGCATTTTAGAAAATTCCTATAAAAGTTATTCTTTGTTTATGACTAGTAAATATGAAAAATACAGAAGTAATATGATTTTGATTACTTTTTCTTAGAAATATTATCTATTAGGAAAAAAATGCTTCTATAGTTAAATTAAAAAATAACTATAATTTCAGATTAACAATTTTGTAGTCATTTAAAAATTAAAAAAATTCTTTTTATAGCAAAGGCATTATTTATAATATGATTAAAGAATGAAAGAATTCACATACAAGGTTCTAAATGGTATATAACTCTAAGTTCCACCAACAGGTTTCATCTCTAGATCATTCATGTCAAGGTTTTATGAAGAACTAATTTAATTCTACAAAAAGGCATCTTTCTATAAAGAGCACATAAACTATTTAAGGCAAGTTACACCCACAGCCCGGTCAAAATTTTACCGCTTTAATGTGTGTTTCAATTTGTTCTTGCCTCTTGTGCTTTTAAAAGCTTATTAAATGTTGCACCTTGTCTTAGCAATCTGCCATGGTAATCACTCCCTGCCCAAATGAGACCACATCATTATAAACCCACCAATATCAAATCATTATAGGCACACCAGTATATGTCGGTTCATCCTCAAACCACACATTTGCTAGAGGGTCTTGCTTTAATATCTCAATGTGGATTATTGTACCCAATCATGTATATTTCAACAGAAGTTGGCATGTTATACAAAATTTTAGGATAGTAGGTGTTACTATTTGTGTAAATGCATCTACTTGTTCAAGTTGAATCCTATTATTGCTTCAATTAATATTAGGATTTAGGTTTAGTAAACACAACGCCTAATCTTTATGTTAAGAAACATTTTAGCATCTGGCACAGGCATTTCACAGGGTTAACATCTTGAGCAAAAGCCCAACAGAAAATGAAAAGAAAGCTAGTCAATTAGAATGAGGGCAGATGCACACAAAAAAAAAAATACAAAACCACTTGTTGAGCAATTAGCACTTAGAAAAGACAAAATTAATAATGCAGGAAATACAGAAACTCTGAAGATAAGAATAAGGTAGTGCAGTTAAAAAAAAAAACAAGATTTAGTTATTTGTCAAAAAAAATCTGAATCCATTGCAAACAGATAATTAAGCAATTCTATCAAGTATAAACAACCAACAGACTCAATTTTTCAAACAAAAAAATATGTATAAGAATTAGGAAGTATGATGCCTAGGAAGCAAAATATTATCATGACAATTCAGTGAACAAATTTCAAGGGATATTGCCACATCCAGTTTTGTTGGAACAAGGCATGTACAATCAATTGCCCAATAAAACCACTCCTAGCATTGAAAGAAACATCAGTCCACAATTTTCAAGATCTGATGGTCTTTTACTTCTTATGCATGGAAAGCTACAACTTATGCATAACTCTAATTTCCACCAAAGGATGCCCTTGGCATGAATATCACTCACAAGGAAAATGATTACAGACCCATATACGATCACAATTAACATCTATTAACCAAGTAAGCTATTGAAAAGAGAAATATTCTCAAAACAAATTATTTAAACCTCTGTACATAGATTAAAATTGAATTTGTATAAAATGGCAATTATATTGAACTAATAATGATAAAGTCCACAATTATGATAAGCAAACAACACTAAAAGAATACATATCTCGTTCCAATTTAAGCGTCACACATTGATAAAGCTTACAGCTTCTTGAACTTTGAAAGGATAAGTACCTGATGATTCACATAGTTCATGTTCTGTGCAAGAGAACTTTGGTGAGAAACCTAGTCATACCAATTATTACATAAGTTTGATCAAAACTAAACAACTGAACCTTTATATAAGAAGAATAAAAGCATCATAAGACATGGCACCTGGTATTCTCCGCCTATGTTAATGCTAGAGTGAGATCCCCCCATTTCTCTCCTTGCAGAACCTTCACCACCCTGGGGAGGAATGAAACTTACATATCCTTGTTAAAAGACTTAACAACTAGAGATCAGAAAGTCGAGGGAAGACAATTACCTCCAACTATAACACCCATTTGCAGCAATAAAACCCATCCGATTGGTAGAAGGGGGGAAAAAAATACAGAAGTATCATCAAAGATCAGATTAGATGATTAGAAAATCAACAAATATAGCCTACACATACTTCACGATATTTCTGCAGATACAGCTTCAGTGGCTCAATGTAATCTTCAAACCCTAGCGTCGCCATTGCCCACAGCAGATCGTCCCCGTTGATCGTTTTCCTCTTTTCCTTCTGGCACCGATCGCTAGCTCTGTCATCCCCATAGTCACCATCACATGATCATACATTTGGATCAATAAACGAATACACAAAGAGGAGAGAAGGCAACCGATCTCACTCGCTGGTGACAAAGCTGATGAACTCAGACACGCATTCTTGCATCGTCTCCTTGGCGTCCTTGGCGACCTTTGCGTTGGCAGGGAGGCCCTTCTTCACGATTCGAATGATGTTGGCGATGGGGAGGAAACGATCTTGCTCCCTTACGCTGCTGTTACCGCCCCCACCGCTCTCGTGGCTCCCGGCTCCTTCGGCGGGGCTGGACGGAGAAGCTTCTGCCATTGTCCTCTGCTTTGCCGGTGTAACCCTAGATCCATCGCAAAGATCACGGAAGGAGAACCCTAAATCGCAGGAGGCGAGAAAGCGAGAGTGATGCTACCGATACTAACCTTCGGTTGGTTTCGTATTTGGCGGGCGGCCGGGAGTTGTTGATTAGTTTTTGGTTGGCAGATCGAACGCTGGAGAAGCAGAGGGGAAGAGGAGGCGATGCGGGCTGATGAGAGATGGAAGCGACGAGCCCTTTATCACCGTCGTTCGTTGGCGGATGCAGCCGCTGGTCTCTGTCACGCTCTTATGTTCTTTGGATGACCATGTTCCTTTTTAGCAATTGGGCACGGTTAAATCAACTGGAACAGACTAATTTTGGATCAAGAAATAAATATGTGAATTAATAATATAAAAAAAGTCGGATGGAATTCAAGAAAATTTCGTAACATTAGGCGAGGCCCAGGACATACCTTCACTTCGCCCGTTTGTTTATACTCCCGTGGACGAAAGTGGAAAATGGGCAAGAAGATTTATCGATTCAGTGCTGACACTGACTCACTTCTACCAGGAGGTGTTTGTTCATTGTTAAATTGTTTTTTTTTTTTTTTTTTGCAGTAATGCCACATTCAATATGACAAGGCACAATGGCGCGTAATCAAGGTCAATTCTTTTGATCCAGATCTGTTTGAATTTATCCAGCTCAATTTATCATGTTCTATCGGTAGATCTAGCTAGTTTGATCCATGTGGGTAGAGAGAATTAGGAGATGTTGTTTTATTGTCGATTAATACCTTGATGACTAAATTAAATTATGGATTAGATGACTTCAGTGTATCCAGAATGGAGTATGTAAGTCTTATTAGCCATAACTATTGATCTGGATTGAGATAAGGAGACGGGAAATATTCATGGCTGAGACAGTGATGGCTTGATCTACACGGGCTGACTAGTTTACTTGCGGAGCTATAGGATAGAGGAAAATCAGTGATACCTTCCACTCAACTTGGAAAAACTCAAAGAGGAGTTAAGCAGGGCACCGAGAGGACCTCGACAAAGCCTCTCCGACACTCAAATTAGATGAAGAAGAAGGATAGATTATTTTAGAAAGACAAGCTGAAGAAGAGGGAGGAAATCGGAGAGAGCCCTTTACCAATAGCGCCACTACTTGTATATATAGGCGGTTCTGGCGGCACACATTTCCTGGGGCAAAAATGGGAGGCATGACTTAATGGGTACGAAGAGGATCTTGGGAGACATGAGCCCATTAATGGGGATGAGCATGACCTCATTAACGAGGGAAGACATCGTACTGGTTTGGAGACACACAAGGGTAAGCTCTCATTAATGAGGAGTGTCATACAAGTCCTGACATGCACAGGAATGTGACATAGTGCAGAAGAGGATCGCTGGAGGCATCCTCCATGTTGAAATAACTAGCTCCACCTCCCAATTTTGGACTCCCAGCACGGAATCGATGCTTGATCTGCGCATGACCTATCTGAGATATCTAGTTTGGGGTTTTTACCGATTTGAGATATGCAATTGGAGATTTTTTTTGTAGAGCCAAAGCATACAGTGGGAGTCCTCTGCCGAGCCGAGACAGATGATGGAAGTCCTTTGTAGAGATGAAATACTAAATAGGTAACTTCAGCAGAGTCGAGATATCTTATTTGAGGTAACTTCGGCCGAACCGAGATATCTTATCTAGGGTACTTTTGGCCGAACCGAGATATCTTATATGAGGTACCTTAAGCCGAACCAAGATATCTTATATAAGATACCTTCGGCCGAGCCGAGACACCCAAACCTTGAAGTGAGTTATTACCGGGGCACGCTAGACCTCAGATAGGTTTGAGCCCACTTGTACTCCCTTGGACCAAGCCCGGTCTTGGCTTCCACCTCAGCTTGACCATTGATTCGACTCTGCCACTTGATGAGAGATATCTTTTCAACATCAGGGGTATCCTTCCTTGGTCTAGTCAAAGGACATGCTTAGCATGACTGACTAGACCTAGTTCCAGGCTCGCCCTCTAAGGGTGACTCCGGTTACTTCCCAAGATTGAGATGAGCACGCCACCTATTACGTCTGACGACTCCTTACCTTGGCACAGTGTGAGATAATTAGCAATTAATGGTGAGATCTTTCGTCATAACTTTTCCTAGGGATTTGCTGCCTTGTTTCACGAGTAACTCCAGGTCACCCTAATGCACGACACATGTCTCCTTTTGATAGGGCGATCGTGATTTAGAGATCTGATGTGATCCTCGGGCTTCTAGTAATCATAGCATAATGGACGTTGTGGATGGGCCTCGAACACTGACTATGGTTGATCAAACGGCTCTCCTCTTCTTCTCCCCTTATAAAGACCCTTCTGTAGGGATCTATTACGAAAAACAATCGCAAACGCAGCGGAAATAGGGATCCCTCCAGCGATCCATGTGAATACATAGTATCATTTTATATGCTTTCTAGATCCTATCTAGATGTAGAAGTTACCTTTGATGCGTGCCCTTCGCAATCCCGTCAGCAACTTCTCTTTCTTTGGATCTCAGCGCAATCAGAACGTTTGCGCCTCTATGGTATCCACACGAACACACAACTTGGAAAACCTTGTTGTGCTAGCAACACTCCACTTCACAAGTGGTAGGGGCTCTTGGAAGATTCGGCCAAGGCAAGAAGGAGGAGAGGGAGGAAGAGAAGAACTCATCATGAACACAAAACAAGATCCCTCTTTTATATTCATCTCATG
>JBAMHZ010000117.1:2247650-2266754 GCA_037177395.1 Alpinia galanga
AGGGACAAGAGCCAAAGGAAGAAGGCTTGAAGGTTGCAGAGTAAGCGTCAAGTGAGTCCGAGTATGAGAGAATATACTCAGAAAGGAAATGAGCCAAGTCAGATGCTCAAACACTTGTGTTTGAGGTTTTACTTGACATCAGTCGACTGATAGATTTATTAGTTGACTGGTCAAGTCAATGGCAGTCAAGTCGGATACGTTTTACCCAACACCAGTCGACTGCTAGGGTTGTTAGTCGACTGGTTTTGACCAATCGACTGATGGTGAATGTCAGTCGATTGATTCACTTAGCTGACGTGCAATAGAGCCGTTGGAGTGCCATTGACGTCGCAATGGTCAACCATCAGTCAAATGAAAGGCAAAAATCCAGTTTTGAGATTCAAACCGTTGCCTATATAATCGGGGGTATGAAGCTAAGTTATAAAAGACGAAATAGAGGTGAAAAACCCATATTAGTAGTCTAAAAGAAGTCATGTGTATTTACAGAGATCGCAAGGAGTTTGTGTGAGGTTTTTCCATTGACAAGGAGCATCGACTTAGCTGGAGTTACTGGGGATTGATCCACTGACGGCTTGCAGGTGTCGTCCACCTTATAGACAGCCATGGAGTAGAAGCGTTATCTCTGAACCACGGTAAATTAACGTGTCAGTTTGTTGTGCTTGTCTTATTTGTATTTTATTTGTATTCCGCTGTGCTAACATCTTATAGAAAGACAAACACGAGTAAAAGTGAACGACGTCTATTCAATCCCCCTTCTAATCAGGGCATCGATCCCAACATTAGGAAGTCTGGAGGAATCGAGAACATGGGAAGTGAAGAATTAAAAATGGAGTATAAGGGGTCAGGAATCTAGAAATACTAAGGAGATTTCTCTCGACATTTATCACATTTGGTCCCTTAATAATTTCTCCCAATGATAATTCTTGAACACATAACATGTTAGGTAAAGATTTCCTAATAATTCCTGAACACATAACATGTCAGGTGAAGATTTCCTATAATGATTATCCCTTAATAGCCTAACAAAGGACATTACTAGGGATCAAAGTTGCCTGTAGGCCAGGGTTACCAAGGCTCTTGTTCAGGGCCCAAAAATTTTTAAACTTTAATTAGGGCCTAATATTAAAAAAAAATAGAAGAAACATTGCATATTCGAAAAATAAAATTAGAACATTTTATAATTTCACCTATGACCTTTAAACAATAAGGACTGACTTTGCTAGGGATAATCCAGTTCGACGAAAAACTTTACATGTGACTACATAAATATAGTGGGGGTAAAGAAAAAGGTTATGATACTTTTTTGGTGTACTAGTTACATTTGATATTATACTTTTTTATTTTTTCATGTCTAATTTAAGTATTAAATGGGCATCGTTTCTAATATGCATTACGTTTGATAGAATATTATTGTGGCCAGTTCAAATATGCTTTTGAAGAAAGAGGACTAAAAATTAACAACATCAAAAATTGTTATCACCGTTACAATAACATTGGAATAAAAGTGTTTTCAACATATGTTGCATTCTTTTTACGTGTTTACCTTTATTAAAACAGCACATCTAAATTTTAAAATTATCCAAAATTCTAAGCCTACTTTAATATTTGCTAAATTATATTAAAGAACCAAATTCTATGATAATATCAATAATGTAAAGTATCCAACGCATCGTGACAAAATAAAACACATAAAAATAAAGAAAAAGATAGAAAAAAAATCAAATTACAATAGACATTCTCACTAACCCGACCAAAAAAGAAATTTGAAAATTTAAATTCCAAACTAAATTTAATCAACATCTAGAGCCTAACTTAGGAGAATAGTCTAAAATATTTTATAATATTATAAAATTTTCTTACTCCCTTTTATAACTATCAGTTAATTAGTTTCTTACAAACTTTTCATACTATTGAATACATTTAATTTATTATAACTTTTGAGCAAAATTATTTAATTATATCTTTAATTTTGTTATAATTAGGTTAAAAAAACCAGTTTTATTTAAAATTGTAACGTGGAAAGTAATATTCAAAAAAATATGAAATTTAAATATTTTATTATTATTTTTACTTTTACGGGAAAATAAAGCTCCTGTGTCATGATTTCCCAATCGAGTTTCGTGTGATCCCGAAGCCCAAAGACCGAAGCCACGTTTTTAAACGACTTGACATGTCTATCCAAAGTTTCAATTCCACTGACACGTGTCTCCTGCCATTGCCATGCTTCGAACGCATGTCAATCCACGTGGAAGTAAATACAATAAATTAGTCAAAATTTATTTTTTGGCTTGATATTGCTATAAATACTTTTTTTTTTCTAAAATAAATCCGTTTCAAAATATTACCGTTACCCACGAAGTTACGAATTTGCACCGATTATCACGGCAGAGCAATCGCCAAAGCTATCAGCGGCCTGTGACGAGCAGCCGACGGTGATTGACAATGTCAAATGGTTGGCTGGTAATAACGGCGGCAGCTGGAGATGATAAGTGACAGTAAAAATAATCAATCGATCGAATTTTATTTATATTAATAATTTATATAAAATTTAATTAATATTTATTAAATTGATAAAAAAAAATTTATTTTAAAGGGTTAAAATTAAAAGATAATTTTAGAAAAAAAAAATATAACTCTAGAAATTAATACAAATCATTTTTTAAAGATTTTTTAATTTTTCTATCTATAGTCTTTTTACAAACGTATTAAATATTCTTTATTACTTGATGATCTCTAAAATTTTAAACAACAATCTTAAATGAATAATTAAAATTATCAATAATTACTCTAAATCAAATGCACTCTTAACCACCAATTATTCATTTCTCTAAAATATAAAACTGTCATATTAATGATTTTCTACTGCTATTTCTATTTGTGGAGGAAATAAATCATGAATTCAGGATGACAAGTATAGAAATATAGAATTATCGATAGTCTAACGATAAAATCTATAAATTAACCCCTTATTTTTTAAATTTTAATACGATTATATTTGGGTTCGACCAAGCCCCGGACTAACTATTCGTTTCTCCATTTGTGCCTTTAGTTGTTTATTAACTTCGAAACTTTTTAGACACGAAAATGGAATCGACTTATCGCCTTGGGAGATACAAAACTCATCCACGGTCGGGCGGGCGCGACGCCCAATCCAGAGACAGTGGCATTCTCGTTATTTAGTGCGCGTGGGTCGTGCCACCTGGTTTTCAATTACTTCTCATTTCTCAACTTCTCCGGCTTCCTTCCTCAGAAAGCTTCCTGCGTCGCTTCCTCCTCCTTCCTCGTTTAAAAGCCGCCCCTTGTGCCCGTCGCTGTAACTTGGAAGCATTTGCAGCGTTGTAGCGAGAGTCGGAGGAAGGAATCGAGGCGGAGGAGTGATGTTCTACTCTCACTCTCTCCTGTCCAAGAAGGGGCCCCTCGGCACCATATGGATTGCGGCTCATTGCTTCAAGAAGCTGAAGAAAGACGAGATTCACGGCACTGATATCTCCTCCGCCATCGGTATTTCGATCTCTTTGCCAGGTTTGTCCTTCATTAGGTGTTTTTTGAGGTTGAAATAGTGTTTTTTTTTTCCCTTGTTGTCTAACTGTTGTAGACGGGTATTTGGTTTATAAAAACCTAATATTGTTGATAAGGTTTTTGAGGAAGTGTCTCATCTTATTATTGAACTCATGGTTAAATTTCTGATATGAATTATGGAAAGTTTCATTTGTGGATCGACCAGCCATTGCTTCTCACAATTTTGGTTCGTGTTACTTGAGTTGGCATCGTGCATATACTACCTTTGTTTGTTTGTGATAGGTTTGACGTCCCTTTTTCATCGATATATGCTCCAATGTCCATGTAACATATGCGAGCATGGTTACAATGGATATGTTGGTTCTCAACTAAAGTTTAGATGATTGAAGTTACTGTTTACTCCAAGGCGCGGATTAGAGACGCGGATTGGAGAAGGCGGATTAGAGTGCGGATGAGAGAGAGGATAGATTGCACTGGAATCTAAAGACACTTTTCTTTGTTTACTTTTCAATAAAATTAGGCGGAACGAAGTTTTCATCTTCTCTAAAACAATTTATTTACGAGAATGACGAACTTAGGCTGCTTTGAATCGCAACCCACCCTGAAATTGGCAGCTTTGAACTCGTGGCATCTCCGCAAAGTGGCAAGGCCGTGAACGCACTGTGGCTGCGCCGTGAACTTGCCCAGCCTCGCCAAGAATAGTGAGTTGGAGATTGCGGGGTCACTGTGAATTCGCACGGCTGGCCGGTCGTGGCCACCAGAGGATTCCTTGCTCTCCTTCCCTTTTGTGCTTCTTTTCCTCTTTGTTCCACCTTTCTCTGATGATATTTTGTCACCATTGATTTGTTTCTCTTCTTCATCTGCTCATTGGAATAATCAGGGCATAAGTGGGAATTTAGTTGAGCTATTGCTTGAGTTAGAGCTCTTTCAGATTTTGATATTGCAAGATCCCCAGTTAATTGAGTAAATTTTTGAGTTACTGGTTGATCACTTGAATTGACTTCTGGATATTCTTCCGATGAAGATTTATTTTGTAACAACAATTTGGCAGTAATCGGACCTTTTTTTTTTTTTTTGGATAAGTGAACAGAGCATTTATCCTCGAATTTCATTGAGAATCTAAAAAGCAGCATGCCTCCCTTCAAAGCAATGAATCACCCTTCAAAAAAATACAGAAAAGATAACTATTAACATAGACTAAGCTACTGTTTGTGCCCATTCGGCTGCCTCCAGATCTTGTGTCACAATATTTGCTCTTTGGCACCTGCTCTGCATCTCCACTTGCTATTTCCATAGGTGAAACATCGATTTAAGGTTGGCACTGCAGTCCCTGAAGATGATGTCATATCTTCTCCCCAAAAAGAATAGATCCAGCAGCGAATTATATGGTGGCTACTCTAGCAATGCCATGGTTCATCCACGAGTTCACTACATCCATCTGCAAATTGGGAACTATAAGTTGTGCCAGCCTAGAGTGCCAGGACCAGCTCCCATCCCCTCCTAACTAGACTGCATTGATAGAAAAGATGAGTTGCAGTCTCCACCTCACCATCAGAGGATAGCTCACGGTCAACATTTGGAAGCTGGAGATGTTTTTGGACTAAAACATCTTTAGTGCTTACTTGGCTGAGGATGATTAATCGTGTTAACACTTAACCTTCTTGGAATAAAAGAAGGCCTGAAAAAGACCACTTGACCTCCAAGCATAGCCTCTCTGCTGTGATAAACTAACATCCCCAATTGTAATCCTTTTTGTGTCACAAGCTTCAAGCAGCTCTCCAATTGAAACCTCAATATGCCCCATCTGTTCATCTTATGATTGAAAGTTGCATGCATATCCAGTCCCTCACTTGACAAAAACTTAGAGAAGCAGAAATCATGAGTTTTTAGGATACCTCACCATACAAATGACCGTTTGCTATCAGATCTACTGGACATCCAGCTGTCCAGCTAAAGATGGTCAGTATAAACAGTCTGATCCAAGGTAAAGGTCTAGTGAGCCAAATCCACCATCACCTGCATAGCATTGCTAAGTTAAACCATCGGAGGTCCTATCTAAGCCGCCATTATTTTATAGGGTGACAAACTGCACTCCAAGAGACCAAGTGACGAGGCCCGGAATGTTCCGGGGAGTCATGTTGTCATAAAAGATCCTTCTTGCTTTCTCCAACTGAAGAAAGGCTCGTCTAGACAGGATGTACACCAAAGCCGGATAGAAAGCAAAGTCAAGGTGCTGTGTCAGGAACCACTCGCTGTATCAGTATCTCGCCTGCATATTGGTGCAATGGCACTAGAAAGGACATTGTAATTGCATGTCTTATTTCTAAGATATTGAAATTGTCCATATACTGTAGTTTATACTTTATATACTACTAATAGGAAAAACTATTTACTCTATGGTTTTTCTGGTTGACCTTCCCTGTCCTAGTTGTTCCAAGCTTTTTTAGCTTATCACCACTTCTTTAGTAGATAATCTTTGTTATTTGGTCCCATTATACATATAAATTAGTACTGACTCATTTACTTTATTTGAGCCTATTTACTTATATTGTCTTTTCACTCTACCATCTTATGCAGATAAAATTATCCCTGAAATCCACATATCACACAGGGTATTGGCTCACCTTCTTTTGGGTATCGTGAGGATATTCTCGAAGAAAGTTGATTATCTCCACCATGATTGTAATGCGGCTCTGACATGTATGAGTATATCATTCATCCCTCTCCAAGTCACTGTAAAGAAGGGAGCAGCTTTCAAACCTCAACACCATTCTGTAAGAGCAAAAAGACAGAAACGAGATCATGTAGATTCATCAGAGCAACAAATTTTTGAGGATGTTGTCGAAACCATTTGTGCTTCACATCCTCATCTGACTATCAATGTCCCTGAAAGACTGGAGCTTGATTCATTTGATTTAGATATCCTGGATCATGAGTAATAAGTGAATTTTTTTTGATAAAGTTCAACTTTTGTTCCATGTTTTTTTTTCCTTTAAGGCATGATTTTCTTTTCCAGTGATGTAGCCAATATGCAGCCTCATCCACAGTCTAAATCCCAAGGTTTTTATTCTTTTAGTCATTTTTCTACTTTGTTGTTTGATGTTTTACATGGTGCAATCAAAATCTTGTTATCATGCTTGTTGACATTCAAAGATGTTTTATTAACAATGGTTTAGTTTACATTGTTTTTAAACTTTGAAGGTCACATTTTGACTTCATTCTTTTTTCTATTTGTTTTTTGACATTTTCTAGCAGACCATTTTCTGGACGATCACTGTGATCCTTACTTTCAGAATGAGGTAATTTGCATATTTCTAATCTTTGGGTAGATATTTTTGTTGTTATATCACTTTTGAGTAAGCGCTTTATCTTGTAAATTTGAGCAACTTCTTTAGGTGTTAGTCGAAAACAACAAATGCAGTAAATTGCCCAGGACATAGCTTTTTCTGTTTCAGAAATGGCATTGATCGTCTTATTGCTGCAGTGTAATCACGGAGCAGCAGTCATGCACGATGATATTGTTTCTTGTTTTACACCTGTCAGTGAGTATGTATTGACAGATCATCTCTTCTGCAGTCTAAATTTTAGGTGCCCATTTTTTGATGATGCAAATGGTTTTTCCTACAGTATTCTTCCACGGGATATGATGGATATTGACCTTCAGTTAGTTGAAGAGTACAATTTAAGTAGCAAGCAATTAGAAGAGGAGGATAATCAAAGAGATATAAGATGCCATCGGCAACTAAAGGTGGATCAATCGTCAGCTGCCATCCTACATCCATTAAAAGAGAATACCATATATACTCATAGCGTGGAAAATTCTGAGAATCCACAAAAACCAGCGGAACCTTTGGTTTTAGACATGACCCTCCAGTCAAATGCGGATGCATGCCCATCCTCAATAAAGGAAAATGCAATAGCCACTCATCCAACCAAAACTCACAATGGAGATCCGTTGCAATGCGATCTTGGTTGGTACTTATACAGAGAATCCTTTAAATCAAATTTTCAGAATAATCATCATAAACCTATTTCTTAGGCAGTGAATTGAAACATTAGTTGTTTGATTAAGAACCTGCAGGCATTCCTTCGCCTAAATTTAGTGTGAGAACTCCAGCTAAAAAAGAACATCGGATGCTGAGGAAAAGAAAAGTTCTTTTTGATGAAGCAATAGTGTTATCTAACAAGTACGTACGGCCACAAACAGGTGGCATGTTGACGTTAGATACCTTTATCTTCCCTTGTTTTTATGATACTTTCATCTATATATAATTGTTTTTGTAATCTAATGTGTGTGTCTTTACGGTTTATGCCACTAGTCAATTAGTATTTCACTGACATGTTTAGAGTAAATGGCAGGATAAATTATTTCACTGATTCATTTCTAGGTTATGCTGTTGTGTGAGCAAGGATTCACATTTGAATGTGGCCACATTTTTTTTTTCTGATTGAGTTCTTTCTGATTTTGTTTGATGATAACCAAAATCTTTGCAGGACTTTGAGGAAGGGAATACATGATGCTAGCAGTCTAGTCTTAAAAAGGAAAAAAGCACCGCATACGTTTCTGGATGCGTGGAAACATGATCAAATCTCTGCCTTGCAGCTGGACTTTTCAGCTCCTTCAATACATTGTGAGATTGATCATTTATGTCAATCCATCATTTTGTTTGAACTGCGTCAGTTATATGGCCTCACTCACTTTTGCTTCATGTCCTTAAGGTATGGCTTCAGAACTGAAGGCTCTTTTTCAAAGCAGTTCCTTTGTTTGTCCTCCATTGAATATTCTTGGTGACCACCACTTAAAGCCGTTGTATCCGGAAAACAACATCAACAAACCCTCCGAAGTCGAACAGTCTCACCACAAGATGGTCACTCAATTGCCATCTACAGGAAATTATAATGAGGAACCTATAACTGATAAAAATGAAATAGAAATGCAACAATTAGGCTCCACTGAATTGGCATTCGTTGGGTTGGACTTCATTAGTCAGGTGATGCTATTTTTGGCATACTTCAGTCCCCAAGTTTGCCATGTGACACTGGTTCATATATCATGGTTCATTATTTCTTGAGCAGGAGCAAGACTCTCGGGAAGAGGATGCAATTGTCCAAGGTAATGTTGCATGTATAGTTAAACGAAGCTTACATTTAACACTCTTGTTTTCAGTACTATATGTTGTTTGCGTCTTTTTTGGGGAGGTGTAAGTGCAGTAGTTTGAGTTGGTATTTTTCTCATGGATTTATGTTTTATTTCAGAGAATGGATCGTCACTAAGAACCAGGTAATCTATGGCGATATTATTTTCTTCACACTGTACTGCCTTGATCAATTTTAACGGTTTGTTTTCTGGATCCTGACCTAAAGGGCTGTGGCACGTTATCTCTATAGCAAACTTTTGATTTCTAATGCTGAAGAAAGAAGACGGAGTTTGAGTTTACACCAAATCCTCCAGAGAAGCAAAAGATCGGACTCAGCTAGGTTTTTCTACGAGATTCTGGTTTGTTTCTCAAGCATCTCGTACAAGTACATATTTAATTTTATTTTTCTAATGTCATTCATTAAGTTAGTAACTCTGTATAATAAATGTAAATAAAATCTACTGTACCGTTGACTGCTGTTTTGTTTCTAGAGATTAACCCAATGGTTAACTTGCATAGTTCAATTTTCTGCAGATTTTAAAGGGACGTCAGATCATAGATGTCAACCAAGTCTCTTCGGATGAGATAATTATATCCCCTACGCAAAAATTGGAAGAGTTCAAGAGTTGACTATGCAGGAACATGCTGGAATCAGATGACACAAATACCAAGTGTAATTTAGTTGCTCGTCAACGTGCTAACGGTCTTAACAGTTGCAATGCCGAAATATCCAATGCAGAAACAGCTAACTAATTTATTTTTGTTTTTTTTACTTCTAGGAAAAATGTATATATACTGTCTACTTTTTCACTTGATTCTCTGTTGTAAATGCTTATATGATACATAAACTTAACGGTTTGATTATCGTTAAAAGTTTGGAGAATCAATAGTAAATTAAAAAAAAAAAAACAATAGGGCCAAAAGAATATTGTCTGCTAGCGTAATCAATCAGTTTTCACTATTAGTTTTTAATGTTTTAAAAATGGACGGATCGGTAAACTAAATAAGGCAAGAATTCAAGAACCGCTAGCAACGTCTATCTGATCTAAATAGATAAATCTGTTTCAACAAATGCCTCCGACAAATTGAGAACTTACGGTGGTTTCTGTTTTGCAACCCTAAATTTATTGGTGGTGGATACCGCATGCAACTTGAGATGAATTGCTCATATGTCGACAACTAGCTTCTTATCCAGCTCGGTGAACTCGTTGAAATATGCCTTGAAATGCTCATATGAATGTTTGGCATCGTCGACTGCGCACATCTCTCTGATGCTATGCATCGACAACTGAGGGGCGCCTACATCGACTGTCCGAATTCCAACACCACTCGCAAGTATGGGGCCGATGGTTGAACCACATGGCATGTCGCTTCGAACCACAAAATCCTGCAAAGTTGACATTTTGTAAGGGCAAAGACAAGTGTTTTTGCAAATGGCTAGGTAACAAAAGTCCTGTTTTAGAACAGTGGAGCTCAAACTTGGAAGGACAGCTTAAAAGTGTTACAGCAATTAGTTAGTCAAGTAAAAAAACCATAGTGATGAGCTACAATAGCTAAGTCGAATATGGGAGGGAATTGGTGATTAAAACTATTATGCATATGAATCTACTCTGTTGCAGATATTATGCTTTTAGCTAATCATAAATGTGGCTGAGTTGCTTAATCTAGTCGGTATTTGAATGTTTAGAGAGGTCCATCCATAGTTATTTATTCATGTGCTTTTGTTATGCAAAATTTGATCATTAAAGCCTCTAAACCGTAGACTAGTCTCGATAAAGTGCAGTTAAAATTTAATCTACACGTTATATGCCATGGCATTTAGTAGAAAACTGTCATGTAGGGCATGTGAGGCTGGCAAAATTTACAATTATTCAACCAAGTGAAACTGCTTGCTAGATTTAAACATGTATCCCTAAAAATGTCCCTATTTATGAGAAATGTCTGAATGAGGCCCCTCAAATAGCACCCTTTGTTCATATGAAATTCCAATAAATACTCTTCACGCTCACCTGAGGTCCATCAACAGACAAATCAACCTTGTTGGCTGACCATTGTCGATCATTGGTAGCTCACTGTCTACGCAATTTAAATATTAAATAAAAGATAATATTATGTCTCTTGGTTAGTTTTTGAACCCCTGGACTCTTAGAGTAGCGAAACACAACATCTGCCAACTTGGCAACTGAACACATAATAAAAATCAGAAGCAAATACTATATAAAATAGTACTATGCAGCCAAAATATAGTTTTGTGTCTTTAAGAACTCATTGACTTCTATTTTCATATAGCAGCATCACTCAACCACACTGACATTTCTAATTTTTCTTTCAATTTCTTTTATACTTGAAAAGGTGCAAAATAGAATTTTCTTAGAGAGGTAGCCATGGCACTTTCTTAATGCCAAAAAATACAAAACATTTAGAAATATTAACAATCAAGTGTAGTTATGTCTATGCAAGAAAATGGAAGCCAAAGGATACTTTTGTGGTATAGAATTATGTTTTAAACAAAAACATGACTTTTTTACTTTCCTAGCATCAAAGATATAGAGAGAAAAAAAAATACAAATATCATTAATATGGTGCAATGGTGCTCACATATGAAAAATGAAAGCCAACAAATATCTGTAGCCATACTTTTAACAAAATATGATTGTGCATTTTCCAAATGAAAACAAAATACAAATAAAATAAAAATGTCATTACTGAGATGTAATGATATTGACATATAAAAATGGAAACCAATGAATACCTTTGCAGCACAAAATTATGCTTTGCATCCATGATTCTGCAAGAAACTATGTTTTGGTTGCACAAAACTATATTGTAAGTATTTTCTTTTGATTTTTATCACTTATATTTTAGTTGTCAAGTCAGTAGATAGTAGTTTTTGCCACTCGAGGTCAAGGGTTAAACTCACCAAGAGGTCAAACAATCTTTTTTAATTTAAAGTATTAAATTACTATCTCTAGTCGGTGATGAGAAGTAATAGGTGGCCAACGAGGTTTCAACCAACTTCAGAAGCAGAGGACAACAACAACAAACTTCTAGTGAAAGTCAAGGCCATTTTTAAAATTTCATTAAAAAGGAACCCTATTGGAGTGCTTTTTTAAAAGAAGGGGCCTCATTTAGATAATTGAAAATTAGGTACCTTTCTGGGGCATTCACCCGAGAATGGAAGTTCAAATTGGATTTGCTGAAATAGAAGACACCACTAAATTTTACATTTACTGCATCGTTATAGAAAAACAAGGTCCTTATATCAATAGTTCTAATAAAACAATTATCACAACACAAATTCAAAAGTAACTATTTCTATAAGCATAACCACTCTTTTCGATGGCCATGTTTTTAATTGTTAAAAGGTGGTGAGAATTAAATTATTTAACATGTTAGAACTCACTATTTCATGTGAAATTATTTACCATAACTAGTCAATTAAGAAAATGATGCTTTTAAAAAGGTGTTTGCAAAGCTGAGTTCTTATCGTGGTAAATTGATATATTTTATTTTGCTGAGGTTTATATGTGATCTCTGGCTGAAAAAAAAAAAATTAGGAAAATGAATGAAAACTATAAAAAAGTAGTCCGGTACACAAATCTTTCATCAATGTGAGGTTCCGGGAAGTATTTATTATACGCAGTTTTAATCTGTTTTGCAAGAGACTATTTTTGTAGTTCAAACCCATGACCTCTAGGCTACATTATAATAACTTTATTATTGCATCAAGATTTCCTTCTGTGAAAACTATAGATAATTAAAATCAAGAAAGGAAAAAAAAAAGTTACACTGTAAAAAAGCACAAAGTCCCTACTATAATAATAAGAGAAATAAGATTATAGTTTTTTTTTTAAAGTAGTAACAGAAAGGAAAATATTAAATTGATTAAGGGGTGAAACAAGGAAGAATATGGAGGGGAACAAAAGAAGATAAAGAGAGAACAAAAAATATACATACACGAGAGAGAAAAAAATGTTTTTCCTATGCCCCCAACGGTCATATTTTCTAAGGTTAGATGTGATCAAAGAAACCAATTCTTCTAACTACAACCTGCGGATGGGATATAGTACAATGCTTTACAAGAGGGCAATGAGCTTGCTTAGCAATTTTTCTTTTTAAGTAAATGAAATATGTTCATTTTCAAGGAATATGATAGAAATTTATGCTACTCATCCAAGTGTCATATACTATAAGATCATAAAGTGCCTCTTAGTTTTTTTTAATTACCCACTATATGTGACAAAATATTTGGAAGTTACCTAATAACACAAAAAAATGGTTCAGCGCAAATGAGTATGCCAAAATGGATGTATAGAGGTAAGAGATTTTATTTTAAAAAAAAAAACAGCACTATCCAGCAGCAAGTTGTATCTTCAACAAATAATAAAATGAAAGTAAAATAAATTAAGATTGAGGTAAGAGATTTTTTTTATAAAAAAAAACAGCACTAGCTAGCGGCGAGTTGTATCTTCAACAAACAATAAAATGAAAGTAAAATACATTAAGATGGTCTGATCACAAAAACTGCCTGTAAATTTTATAGCTAGATAATTAGACACAATTAGGATTGAAGGTCCAAGGGGTAGGAGAACCCAAAAACCTTCATCAGTACAACCAAAACTGACTTGTGATAATGGAATATTAGCAGTGATATAGACTTGTATAGAGTGAAGAGTCATATGGCCAGCGCCAAATAGCCATTACTTGCAGTATGTTTGTTCCTTAAATTTTTTCTTGTGCCTAAGCGCCATGTATTCTATTCCTCATGTTAGTGATATTAAGTTAAAAAGTTTAAAATGGTGAGCATGTAATGATCAAGGCTGTACATAAATGACACCAAATTAAAACTGTCTGAGTTGGACTGATTAGAGTGAGCAAGCAACAATGTGCCCGGTTTTATTTCCTAGGTGACTACTATGATTTCTTCAATAAACAAGTTGGTGCAATAAAGTGCTAAAATTTTCAAACATTAAAGCTGTTGGTAGGAATCTACCCATGTCCTTGTCAGACAAAGAGCACGTTAATGTGTTCTTGTAAGCACTCAACCAATTCTTCCACCCAGAAAGATTTAAAGTAATAAGTCGCCCTCTCACAGATTTGAGTGCCTAGAAGAGCAATCTTGCACCAGTTTAATTATACCTCTTGTGAACCTAACGTTAACTTTTCAAATAGGAAAAAACAAGGAAAGTAAGTGCACATCCAAGCTCCTTAGGAGATTGCTTGGAAAGGAGATGGAAAGTCAAACTATACCTCTGGCATGTTTATTTGAATGAGTAATATCTTTCCTAGTTTTGGCTACCAAGCAATATATAGTAAGCCTGATTTTAACTCTGTAAGAAGAAATAACTCAGTCCATCCATCAAGTTGGCTATGTAGATACACATTGTAAGTATACCAATTTAGACATATGATGCATGCATTTCATCTTAGTTATTGTAATAAATATCTGTGCTTTTCAACTAGCACATAAAAGGATACATGCAGCAAGGATGAAATCACTGAATAGGGCTACTTGACATGCATAACTTACCAGTAAATGTCATTCAGATGATTTTTTTTTTTTGGTTAATACATAACCATATTAGGAAGTTTGGATCAATTCACCTGAACAGGCAAGTTATGTAGTTGTGCAAGTTCTCGGAATATGAATGCAGTAACAGCATTTGTAGCATAGCGCTGATTGGCATTGTGTTTAATAACCAGACCACCGTGCAGTTTAGGTTGATGATTGTCTTCGTGCTTGTCCTGGAGAGAATAATGAAAGAAGACATCAGTGGTGCTCGTGTTCAACTATTTAAACTACAGCCTTTAGCTTTTGACAAGAGAGTCTCCATTTGAAGAGACTAGAGAGAAGCAGAAAAGAGATTGTATGTGTTGCAGTTTATCTTGCTTGAAAATAAATCAGGACATATGAAAATAAAGTTTTATATGCACAATTTGGTTCATATTCTTAACAAACCTGATAATATAGCTCAAACGAAAAGAAACATACCGCATAATTAGGATGTAAAGCATGTGCCATGTCAGCTGATACAAGGAAACTTCTCTGGATTGCCTTCTCAAGCAACTGAAAAAAAAATGTAGAGGAATCAACATGTGTCTTCTGATCAATAAATTTGAGAATGCTCATAAAGTCTTGAACTTAGGAGAGTGGATAATGATCTATGTCAGGTTCCTAATTCAGTACCAGAAGAAAGCAGCACTTTGGAAAAAAGTAAAATACTAGGAAGCTCTATCTATTAAAGTAAAAAACAGGAGATTTATGTGGATAATTTAAGGAAAAAAAGGTACAACAAGAGGCATGGTACCTGAGGATCTAAAGAATCAAAAGACTTTGTTATTCTAGACAAAGCATCAAACATGGCAGGAGAACCAGCCCCTTGAGCTGAATTTGACCCAACTTCCTCATGATCAAATAATGCCACCATCCTGACACCAGATTCTTCACTAAGAGCATCGTCCACATTGGTGGAATCAATTAATGCCTGAAAGTAGAAATAAATTTGTAAGTTTTTATGAATTCTAGTATGCTTCCATTCCAATATAATATTACGAATTAAGAAGAAAAAACCATAAAAGAATAATCACAAATACAAACACGAACTTTATCCTTAACCCCTGTTCCTTTATAGTCAATGCAATGACATATTACTGGGCCAGAAGAACATTAGACTTCATATTGACATGGGAAATTGGGAATTGAAAAAAATATCACTCAAAGTGTAAGAAACCAGACGAAGTTGAAGGGACTCTTTGACAAGAATCCAATAAGTATATTAAGATGGAAGGTTACAAAAGATTAGGGTCATAATGCAGGATAGACCTCAAATAGAAGCCAATGAGCTTTTAAATTCTGTCACAATTCATTCAATTATCTAGTAACAGTTTGGAATTTTCATGTATTTCTTGATATACCTACAATATATTAATAAATAAGAAAACCCTTAACTAGACAGCAGCAGTATCTCAGTAAGAACTAACATATAACATAAGACAACTCACCCTTAGCGCACAAAATGACATGCAAAGGTTATCAAGCCTTCCTGAGAAGATGAATTCCTTCATTGCACCAGCTATAATACTTGGTTGTGTATCACAGAGTTGCAGCTCAAAGTCACAAATTTCATCTGGACTGCAACATGCCTTGTCAGCAATCAACTGTAAGAAATAGACAAAGCAGCATGTCAATTCCCACTAGAATTCAACTATATTATGGATATGAGTTTCAGGTAATCAAACACCAATTATATTAAGAAAATGTATGTTTTTTTAGAGTAGACATAAATTCCAGTAATCTTTACCTTCAGTAAGACAGGATGATGGTTTTTGCTATCAACCCTTGTCTTCTCACTCAATTCAGATGGACCATTTTGGTACACAAGCTTCTGAAGCTCACCCTAGAAATTTTAGTAAAAATATAGGCTTTCATCATTACTAAAAAAATTAAAATAAATGCACAGTGTTGCATCAGTGTTAGACCATGTTAAAGTAACTGTGCATGTACACACACATAGAATTGTGTATTTACACACACATAGAACATGTTAAAGGCTAGATTTGAAAATTTTAAATAATTATATTGTTTCACCTTAACTGATGTTGCCAACACAGGTACAAGTTGACTTTGTGTATTAAACTTGAACCCTTCGTTAACATTCCTGTAGCAGAAACAGTTAAAACTAAATGACTTATGTACCAATCTATTTAGCATTCTGAATATACCTTGTGACTTTAAATGTAGTGACTGATAAATTCATTAAAATGAAACACAAGAAAGAACAATTTGTCAAAAGAAAAAAAAAAGATCCCCTGAACTTGGTCTTTATATACACATTAAGATTGAAGAGTTCAACTATCAGACACAAATGCAAAACTCCATCAAGCGATCATCTAGTTCAAGTTTAGCAATATGACAAAAAATCACTAGAGCAAGAGATGAAGTATCAAGCTAGGATCTAAGGCTTGATATAACAGTAACTTCTTACTAACTTGTCCAGGTGGATAGCCAAAGTGGGAATTCGGAGGATGGGCTCCTCAATCCTGACAAGGTTGTGCGAGTAGGATGTCATACCATCCTTCTCTTCCTTCTTTATCAGTCTTCCAGCAATTGTTAAGTCGCGATCAAACCAAGTATGCCAAAGTCCTCCTCCATATGTCTGAACACCTACCTCAAGATATCCTCCTTTTGATACCTAAGCAAGCATAAACAAATGACAATGAACTAGATTCAGGAACATTTAGTTTCCATCAGCACTTTTCTCTCTCTCTAAGTTATGTTCCATCAGCAATCTTGTTTATGAACAAATTCCCATGGAATTAACTTCGGTGATTTTAGTTTACAAAAGCAAAAGATATAATTTCTTGTATCAATTAACTAAGCGAACAGAGATCAGAATGAGTGCACATTTAGAATCACTACTGACTCAAACTAGATCCATCCGATCCACTACTTTTAGAACTAATTTCCAGAAGCTAATTAGAAAAAAACAATGAAAATCAGAATGGGGAAAACTAACTAAAGCAAAATTTGATTGTTTACCTTTGAAACAGGCTTCAGTTTTAGGCAAGGGCTATCTGTATGTGCTCCGATGATATGAAATCCATTACCAGCAACATATCTGTTAATCCAAAAGGCACCTTGAACGTGTAAGACATATAAACCATTGCGTCTTGTGATAATACATCATCACAAGATGTCCAGGGTATAAAGCGGCCATAATGAACAAGCGGACACACTTTTTTCCAATGGCAAAAGCGACGATGGTGGATTGGTTCCTCGTAAAGAAGTACTTCTTCCC
This sequence comes from Alpinia galanga, assembly GCA_037177395.1. Classification (NCBI taxonomy): domain Eukaryota; kingdom Viridiplantae; phylum Streptophyta; class Magnoliopsida; order Zingiberales; family Zingiberaceae; genus Alpinia; species Alpinia galanga. The sequence goes on from JBAMHZ010000117.1 coordinate 2,265,106, forward strand.
CGATTCCAACACCCAATCTTCTCTCTCCGACAGATGCACGTATCCCGTCTGCTTCAGACGCCTCTTCGCCTCATCTACAATAACATGTTTCGCCAATCCAAAAAGCTATTTTTGGAAGAAAAACGAAGGATTCGACTGGAAAAATTATCAGCAAAGGAACAAAGAGAAAAGTTGGCGGTGTTCGATTACCGACGGCGTGGAAATTAGTGGGCGAAGCATTGAGGAAATCGACGAGGTCAAGAGCGATCGAGTCCACAGTTGACATCCTCTTCACCAAGGAGGAATGGTTACTTTGCGCTCGAGAAAGGAAGGAATAAAGAAGAGAGGCAAATTAGGCTGTCTGAACTGATCAATGGCTGCGTGCGCAGATCAACCAGCGTGGCTAGACCGATCTAAACATTTGGATCAATCGGAAATTCTCAAATTTGGTTGGTCGGCTCAACTTTATCAGTTAGTCCACCTGAAACAACTCATCAAAGTAATGCAAGAAAAATATGAATCCGCCAAAAAGAATATCTCATTAATCAATAATAAATTGAAGAAAGAAATAAAGAAAATCTAAATCGATGAAAAGAATCTCGATTCAATGTTTAGAAAAATATGAACCTCGGTATAGAAAATGGAAGACGCCGTAATTTTAGAATTGAGGTTGTTAAGTCTTTAAACGTCATAAGTTTTAATTCAATGAAAAAATAACAAATGAGAGCCTCATTATATTACATATTGAAAATAATCAAAGATTGTAAGTGTGGTCATCACCCTCTTTATTTATAACTACAGGGTGACTTAGAAATCCTAAAAGACCAAAAGGAAGTCCATTTATAAAAGACCTAGATAGACTATATAGTTAGATTGAGCTTAAGTCACAATTACAATACAAATAAAGATAAAAATTGAGTATAAACATGAAAATTATCCTACTATATAATAAAAATAAAACTTAAGTGTCTAATTAACTCCATCTAAAGCTTGGATTAGATTGACTAAACTGCATGACTCGTTTTTTGTCAAATTTATTTCAATTGTGGCTTTGATTTTAGCTTCTTTAATTAGCTCATATAGTGCTTCTATCATATGAGGGATGAGTTTATATTCATATGAGAAAGGATAGGTTCTAGCTCAACGTTGTTGAGCTAAAAGGATGATGGAAGACCAAAGCTACAACTGAAGTAAATTTAACAAAGAATGAATCATGCAGCTTAGTCAATCTAATCCAAGCTTTAGATGAACTTAATTTGACACTTAAGTTTTATTTTTATTATATAGTAGGATAATTCTCATGTTTAGGTTCAATTCTATCTTTATTTGAATTATAATAGTGATTTAAGCTCAATCTAATTATGTAATGTACTTAGATTTTTCTTTAATGGATTTCCTTTTAGCCTTTTAGAGTTTCTAAGTTCGGGTGATAACCATACTTATAATCTTTGATTATTTTCAATCTATTATATGGTAAGACTCTCACTTATTGGTTCTTCATTGAACTATAATTTATCAAGATAATCTCCTGTGGCATTTAAAGACTTATCAATTTCAATTCTAAAATTACGACATCTTCCATCTTCCATATAATAGATTGACTAAACTGCATGACTCGTTTTTTGTCAAATTTATTTCAATTGTGGCTTTGATTTTAGCTTCTTTAATTA
>JBAMHZ010000117.1:2268644-2286776 GCA_037177395.1 Alpinia galanga
AACCAACATTGGTTTCAGAGCAAATGTTTGTTTGAATTTGTTTGCATGAATTAAATTTAAGTTTGTTGATTTTGGTTTAGTATTAATGAGTTCTTTGTGAAGAAGATGATGAGTATTGGGAAAAATCGTGAGTGAATAATATTTTTTTGAGAAAAGCACAATGCTCTACACACTAGTGCTTGGCAGCACAATGCTAGGCAGCACAGTGTTTGGCACACGGGTGTTCGGCAGTACATTGCTCGACTTGATGGAGGTGATTCGCAATTGTGATTTGTAGCCATACACTGAATTACATTAAGTCATTAAAAAATTACATACATATGACATACATTGAATTACTAAATAATGTGTATATTTATGGTATATTATGACAACTAAGAATATCATAGATGAATTCAACAAGAGTGAGAAATTGAATGAGAAAAACTACAAAATATAACACCTATAGATACAGGTTGTACTTGAGGAATAATAAGTTCTAGAAGTTATTCATCATGTTATAGTAGAACATATAGATGGTCCAATAGCACAACACAAACTAGATCTTGATGCCTAAAGGCATGGAAAAAGAAGGACTCCACTACTTAGGAAATATTGATAAGTTCAATGGTAGTTGACATGTTTTTTTAGTATAAGTCATATTTATCGGCTCATGCAGTTTGGGTAGCCCTTAGAGAGAAGTTCAGTAGAGTGAGTCTGAGCAAACTTCAACAGCTGACAATAAAGTTTGACGGCTATAAGAAGTGCCCGAATGTCTCCATGGTTTAACACTTGAGGGAGATGTCTAATATGATTTAGGAGCTTAAAACTGCTGGTCATGAGTTAACTGATGAATAATATATTCAAGAAGTTATTCATTCCCTTTCTAATTCATGGGAAACCATGAAACAAAACCTAACTCACAGTGAAAGTATCAAGACTTTTATTGATGTCTCATATCATGTTGAACTGGAGGTGGAGAGAATTGAATCCATAAGGATTTCAGGTCAAGCTTATGTACCTAACAGTTCTGCTGGATTATCTAGATCCAAGAAAATGAAATGATTCAAGAAGGAAAAAGGAAAGGAAAAAAAGCAAAGGAAGCTATTTGTGCTGATGGACAAGGTCCAATTAAGAAGAAAGGAAAGAAAACTGGAAAGAAACCTAAAAGTAAGTTGTTTTGCATTAATTGTGACAAGAAGGGCTACTTTGCTCGGGAGTGTACTGAGCCAAAGAAGGTAAATCTAGATTTGTCTTATTTTCCTGAGAATTATATTGCTAGTTTTATGTTATTGGCTGATTCTTATCCTTTGTGGATTATAGATTCAGGAGCAACCAACCATGTAGCTTGGAAGCGAGTTACATTCGTGGAGTATTGATGGGTACCAGCTAGCAACAAGTGGAGATATGTAGGAAATAACACAAGAAATGAAGTCAAAGGAGTTTGCACTAGCAAACTTAACCTTTGTGGTGGATGAACCTTGTTTCTAGATGATGTCCTATATGCTCTTGAGATATAACGGAATTTAGTTTCCGTCACATATCTTCTTGCTTTGGGATATAAAATTAATTTTTACAGTCGTTGTGTAGAACTTAAAATTAACTTTGTGTTAGTTAGTTATGATTTTTTAACTAATGGTTTCATGGTTCTTGATGTAACCAAATATCAATAATGATAATGAAAGTTGTTTTTCAAACTTGCTCATACTAGTGATGCAGATATATCTGATGATATTTAGCATGGTAAATTAAGACATATAGGACAAGAACGAATGAATCGATTAGATAAAGAGGGCTTCTTGGACACTCGTGCTAAGATTAATTTGTCTATATATGAGCATTGTCTTGCTGGAAAAGCAACTAGAAAACTATTTGGTAAGGCTATTAGGGCATATTCTCCATTGTAATTAATTCATTCGGATATTTATGGTCCAATGAATATGAAGGTTAGACATAGAACTTCCTATTTCATTACATTCATTGATGATTTAACTAGGTTCGGTCACATGTATTTGATTTCTCATAAGTCTGAAGCATTGGATTGCTTTATTCGTTATATGAATGAAGTTGAGAATCAAATGAATAGTAAGGTTTAGACCTTACGCACTGACCGTGGAGGTAAATATTTTTTTGATTTGTTCAAGATAATATATAATGATAAAGAGATTATTAGATAGCTAACAATCCCATAAACTCTATAGAAAAATAGGGTTCTTAAAAAAAGAAATATGACTCTTTTTGAAATGGTTAGGTCTATGATGGATCATACTAATTTGCCTATTTCCAATTGGGGAGATGCATTATTAGTGGCAACCTATATACTTAACAAAGTACCTTCTAAATCAGTTCCATCAACCCCATATGAACTTTGGATAGGTAGAAAACTATATTTGAGTAATCTATGACCATGGGGGTCAGCTACCTATGTTTATAATAGTTCTCACAAGTATGGAATGCTAGCACCTAGATGTAAGAAATGTATCTTTATAAGATATTCTAATATCTCCAAAGGATATGTTTTCATAGGTGAGCAACAAGATGGAACCATCTTCAAAATAGAATCGAGAGATATTATTTTTATCGAAATTGAGTTCCCAACTAGAGGTGAGGTTGATAAGACAATTCCTCTGTTTGAGAAGGATGAGACATTTTCAACTAAAGAGGTGTCAAAAGGGATGTCTGAGGCTAGTCAACCGAGTGGAAGTAATTTACCTAGTCATGAGTTAACTTCTCAACAACTTAACTTACAAAGGAGTATTCTTAAGATCAAACCTAAGAAGAGGTTTGATATTGAGAATGAGGCATTGATGACACTCCTAGTTGACAATGAAAAACCTCAATCTGTTGAAGAAGCTTTGAGATGTAGAGTTAGAGAAAAGTGGAAAGCTACAATCATAGAAGAGATAAAATCTATAAAAATAAATAATGTTTGGGATTTAGTTGATCTTCCTCTTGACCGAAGGGCTATTGGGAATAAATTGATTCTCAAAATAAAAAGGAATACAGACGGATCGATTAAATGATACAAAGCTCGTTTAGTTGTAAAATGATTTACCCTAATAGAGGGTATTGATTATGAAGAGATATTTTCTCATGTAGTGAACTTTGTGTCAATATAGGTCATTTGGCTTTTGTAGCACATTATGACTTAAAATTACATCAGATGGATGTAAAAATCACTTTCCTTAATGGTGAGCTTAATGAAGAAATCTATATGGTTCAACCAGAAGGTTTCATTGTTGAAGGCCAAGAGGAGAAAGTATGTTAGACTTAAAAAGTCTATATATGGGCTAAAGCAAGCATAAAGTCAATGGAACATAAGATTTAATGAAGTCATTTTATCTTATGATTTTAAAATTATCAATAAGGATCATTGTATTTTCCTTAAGAAGGAAAAGGAAAGTATGTCATTTTATCATTATATGTTGATGATATGTTGATAGCAGGAAATAACATAGGGTTTATGATAGAAGTTAAAGAGTGACTTTCATCACAGTGTGACAAAGTAGATATGAGAGAAGCTAAGTACACCTTAGGAGTGAAGATCATTAGAGATCGTTCCAAAAGACTTTTGGGTTTGTCTCAAGAGACTTATATAAATAAAATGTTACAGTATCTCAGCATGTCTAATTGCAACAGTAAATAGACACCTATTATGAAAGGTATTATTTTGAGCAAGAATATGAATTCCAAGACTCTAGTTGAAATAGCCGAGATGAATAAAAATCATATGTCAGTGTTGTTGGTAGTTTAATGTACACTATGTTGTGTACTCGTCCTGATATCAGCTATATTGTTGGCTTAGTCAGCCGATTCCAGTCAAATCCAAGACTGAGACATTGGAAAGCAGTGAAGAGGATATTCAGATATCTAAAAGTAAAATAAATTATTGTCTCTGTTTTTAAGGAGCAGATATAGGCTTGAAGGGTTATTCAGATGCAGATTCGGCTGGGGACTTAGATGATAGGAAATCCACATCAGACTATGTATTCTTGCTGAATAGTGGCGTCATCTCTTGAAACAGCAAGAAACAGGCTTGTGTAGCCTTGTCGACAATGGAAACTGAATATGTGGCATATTCAGCAATTGTATAAAAAGTAGCCTAGTTAAGACGGTTCTTGAAATATCTAAAGATTGCTGAGAACAGTGGGAGTCCAGTTATTATCCACTGTGACAGTCAAGCTGCTATAGCTTTTTCAAAGGATCTCAAATATTACAGCAAGGGCAAGTATATAGCTATAAAGTATAACTTTATAAGGGATATTGTTGCTAAGAAAAAGGTGATTCTTCCCTACACGTGATATGCTTGCAGATCCTTTTAGTAAGTCAATAACTAAAGAGTCATTTTATGAACATGCAAAGTCTATAGGACTTAGAAGAATGTAACGATATTGAAATGATAGTCAGATATTGTAATTTGATTATATGAAATATCATAATCTATACAGTGTATGTATTTATATGACATTCAAATGAGATCTCGATAAACATGTTGGTAGATTGTGATTGATCCTCTCACACAGACAATCATCTCTATTTATTAAGTATGAATAGAGGTAAGATCATTGCTTATGAGATACCTTGAAAAGTTATATGTAAATAAAGGCATACCTGTAAGCTAGGGTCGCATTAATATTTATATCAAAATGAGATCATTTGTAGGTCGATGATCGAAGTAAATGTACCCACCATTTACTATATTTGTTTGAGGTTAGATAATAATTCATATGTTAAATTCTGGATTAGGCATTGGAAATGTCTAAATCGATATCTGTACGATGTTAATTTGAGAAAAATATGAGCTCTTTTTTAGTAAAGAGAATAACATCGTAACATGTGATTCATACTATATGTGCTTTAACAACAATAAGGGCAGTAGGAGAATGGATATCTGCTTCTCTACTATGTGAGCCCTTTGAGATTATATATTAATCTCAACATTTGCCTTAAATGACTATTTAGCTGTAGTTTTAACCAGAATCTGCTACTTTAGCATCTAAACCTATTGATTGTGCGATTCGATCTATGAAACACGACTAAAAAAGCGATTAATTAAAATGAATAAATTCGAGCTAAAAAGAAAGATTAAATAAATTTACATATTTTGAAATTTATTTATTGGTCGACTCATTTTTGTTTTGTATAGAAATGAATTGTGAATATTGTAAATATGAAATATGCTCTTGACAAAGTCGTCATTACGAGGAATTAGAGATGATCATATTGATGTAAATAATTTAATCTGGGTAAATAGCAAAACATTAAATGTCTCCTAGAGAACGGCTGTGTGCCACCTGGAGAATGGATGTGTGTCACTTGGAGAGTGGTTGTGTACCATTTTGTGAGTGGCTAAATAAAGTGTAACGACTTTCTTAGCGTTGATTGCTCTATGAGCAGCTATGTAAGGTGTAACGACTTTCTTAGCATGGAATACTCTATATGTTTGCTGCCGCATGAAACATTTTCCCTATGTATGAATTGGATGTTGTTCTATTAGTCTTTGTGACTATTAATCTATGTTCTCTTCTTAGGCTTTATAACTATCTAGTATTTGTGACTAATAACCTCTATTCTTATAAATGGTTTTTATAACCATGTGTCTTTGTGGCATATCTTGGACGAGTGGGAAATGTTAGCATTACTGAATGTGAATGCAGTCACTACTTCGTGCAATAACTGTGCACACTTACTTAGGATAATGCATGTAGTGCATTATGGTAATGAAGAGGAGATATATATATCTCTCCATCCAAGTTAAAGAATGTAGGAGGATCAGAGAAACGCTGCAGAAGTGCTGTCAGAGAACAAAGTGTTGAGTGCCGAGACTGTGTGTCTTGCATTTGAGCAAAGCATCCAAGGCATCGGGATTTGTTTTGTGGAAGCGTAAAAACGGTTCGATTACGTGATCATTTTTTCAAACGACAAGCTTCGGATCAAAAGGTCTCTCTCAGAAACAAATCCACTTTAGAAGCTTGAGGAATTGATGAACTCTGACCAACTCGCTGTAAATTTTTATTTACAGCCTTATAAATTCATGCAACTTCTGTAAATCCTACACATGGCATATTGCTTATTATTCTTTCCCTTGTCTACATGACGAGTCCATAAAATTAACTTGCTAATGAACTCTATATTACTGAGCTGCAACCTAGAATATCAAACTTTCCTGTTATTAACCTAAACTTAAAATTACAGCTGCAGTATCAAATGTTCTTGAAATTACCTTGAAGAAGGATGAACTAGAGAAGCAAAGAACCACCCTTGTGTGCATCCAAGTTTAGCATATGTAGTCTGTACAAAGACATTCAGCACTTTAACCAAAAGGACCAATAGTTTAGTTCATATACAATTTAAACTCTTCCTGGATTTCATGCAATAATCCATCACAATCATACTAATATGATGCAACACAAGTGAGGCTACTGTAAGCTTTCGCCCTTGCCATTTTTCATGCCTAAGAAATCTCATTTCATGGATTGAGAATCACATATTTATTAAGAACATATTATGATATAGCAAGTCTCATCTTTGGATAACTGTATTTGTCAAAACCATGAAAATCTCTTTATTAGGAATAGATTGCTTATGTTTGTTCTCTAAATTCTCATGCAAATTCTTCATGTACTTGTTTCTGGCCCAAGTGGCTATCTGAATATGGCTAAGAGAAAGTAGATCTCAACAATTTGGTGTTGGGTATATGAGTTTTAAGAAAGTACATAATCTTGGGCTAAAAAATCTAAACCGTGATTGTACACATCATAGTGCTAGCAAAAATAACCATGGGTAACATTGATGTTGCAGTCTTTATGATCAATAGTGGGTGTCTACAAAGAGTTGAAGATAGTATTATGAAGTTATAAAAGAAAAGGGGAAAAGCAGTACCTGATTAATTATCTGGTTCTTGAATTTTTCAGGGTTTAGCTTCCGCTCAGAATGAAATGCATATGATACTTGGGCATCCATTCCTGAATACAAGCTTGATACATCACATATATGGTCCATATTACATTCATCTTTAATTAAGATGGAAGAACAACTATTTTTGCTCTATGAAAGTAAATGGAGATGGATTTTTCAACAAAGCAAACATATATATCATCATTAACATGATATAACAGTACATCGACAGTTCCAGAACCTGCAGTCATGCTTCTTGGATTGCCTAATTGTATTCTACTCCTAGTAAAGGTAGACAAAGAAAAGAATGTACAATAAAAGAATAAATTATGAATATTAAACAGTTTAATAATAAGAGTGAGTCTCTGTAGTAGACTCCTTAGTAATGTTTTGTTTAAACTAGTAGAACGTTGTTCAAACCTGAATTCTGAAGCATAGATAGAAAATATAACCGAATACAAAAATACAGAGACAATCAACCATAAAAGATCAGAAAAGAAGCAAGTGAACCATGGAGACCTCGTGATCAAGACAAAAAAAAAAGTATAACATGACATTCATGTCAAGCTCACAAATTGAGCCACACAATCTATGTAAATTTTACCTTCATAGAATGGACATACTAACCAATTTGGCAGCTGCTTAATCCTTATGAATTCAATTAGTAATTAGTTGCATTTTTATAAAAGATATATTTCCTTACCCATGCTGAAGTAGTTCCAGAAACCACCACGGAAAGTGTGATAGCCTTCCTGCAGAAAAAGTATTGAGAGAATCATCATAAAACAGTTATTAGAACATACTTCAGAAACATTTGAAGAATCAATAGTATTATAAACATAAATAATACTAACATATCTGCTAAGACTCTTTGAAAAAGTTATGTAATGCTTTGTGATGTTATTATGGCAATGAAATAATCCTAATCCACATACAATCACTAGGATAAGAGACAATCCATTAATTTTTCTTACCACGTTAAGTGAGTCTGAGCTTGATACACGCTGAAAAGCATGGAGCGAATGTGGTAATTCGAGCGGAGCAATTGGATCACAAGTACCTTCCTTCGGAGCTTTCATCCTCATAACAATATGCCAGCTTAAATAAACCATATAAAAGGGTTTCTCTTCAAAGTCAAACATAAACATCCATAGATAAAATCAAACAAATAACATTATTGAATTATGTGGAAAATAACTCAAATTCCCAATGAATATAGCTTTCTAAACCATGGATTTGTCATCCAAAACATAGTTTTAAATCTCGACTCGTGCTAGGCAGTAAAGACAAAATTTATCATTTCATCCGTCACTCGGTACCAGTACAACACTGGCACCGCGGGTCAGGGAGGCCTCCGCAATGTTGTGGAGGTTGTCACCGACCACCACAGTGTTGTGGAAGCTGTCGTGGGCCATTCTAGTGTTGCAAAGGTCGTCGCGGAGGTCACTGCAGCCGTGACAATTCAAATAATTTTAATTAAAACTGAGGTTAATAATTTTAATTAATTCCTAGCAATAATTCAAATAAATTAAATAAAAAATTATCCCATTAATCTAGAAATATTCCATAAATTTATTTTAAAATTTATTTATTTATTATGAATAATAATATTTCTATTATTAAATTTTATTTTACTTTATTTTTTTAATCCTATACAATCGAAATTAATTAAATTAATCTTGCTATTATAATTAATTTTTTGATGTTTTTTTTTAATATTCAAGTTAAAATTTTAATTTTAATTAATATATTTTATAATTAAAAAGTACCGAAACTGTATCGGCATGATACGATACCAAAACGGTATTGTTTTGATCGTGGATTGAAATATTGACGCAGCTCAAAATTTTAAACCATGGTCCAAAATATATAATATGTTACACATACATAAAAGAACATAAATTGCACCTTATATTGTCAATGACTGCTCTAGATCACCTCCACTTTCAATAAATTAACTAATATTCAGACTTAGCACTAAAAGCATCCTAACCCAATTTTAGCATTTACTAGTGTGTCTATGGAAGAATCATGGTTATAGTAAGAATCCATGGATGCATCACTAAAGAAGATTTTTTCAAATTCCATTAGAAAAGAGGAGGAACATGCTTCATTTATCTAATTCATCAGCTAATGCTCTATTAACTCTAAAGGGTGGATACAGAATGGAATGAGATCAAGGATGGAAATAAATCAGCAATGGAAAGGTAAAGGATCAATGTTGGAGAAGGAAAGATCAGTAGTGGGAAAGTTAGTAGGAAAGTAAAGAAGAAAAGAGGAAGAAAAACTCACTAGGTCATGAGCTTATAATCCGACTAGCTAATCTGAGGCTACTACAAGTTCATAGCCAAGCCTGACAACTGTGAGGCCACTGTGAGTTCTTAGTTAGACCTAGCTACCAAGATCTAGCAATGGCCTCACAAAGAACTCACGGTCAAGCTTGTCCTTTGCAAGGCCACCACAAGCTCGCAGCTAATTCTGGCCTCCATGAGGCCGCAAATGGTGGCCTGGTCTGGCCGGCACAAGCCATGACCTTGCTTGGATGCTGCAAGTTTAGTTGTTGGTTCACTTAGGGTGAGTTGGCTACTTATTGGGGGCTACTGAGTCTAGGTATACAGAAATGAAGCTAGAATAGAAGTTGGAGTCGTTGGAATTGGTAAGAGGAAGGAAAGTTCATTCCAACTAATTTTGCATAGGCAAAAAATGAGAGAAAAATCAATTCACAGATGGATCTAAAAACCATCCTTTTGAGGGAAAGTGTCTCAACTCTCTGTCCTTAGGAGTAAATAGGGCATAAAAGTCAAGACCAAATAGCCAACCATGTAAAAAATATTTTAACACAAAACAAGAAAGAGAACTACATGTTTAAGTTAGATAAGATTTGAGACTAAATGGATACAACATGAAGGAAAAATAATATGCATAGTTATACCCCATAACATGTACCATTTATGATATACTATTTGCTTTCTAGGACCCAATTGTAACTTTAAAAAAAGACTAGTTTGCAAAAATGTCAATTAAAACACTAACCACTTCTTCCTATCCTTTTTTTTTTCATTTCTTTCCATCTTCATCACCAACAAGACTAGTGTCCCATTTGAAAAGCCCTCTTTTTCTCTCATGTGTGATCCCAATGCTCTACATTGTCATCATTACCACCTACATTGAGCCCTCTTCCTCTTGCACGACTTCACTCAGCACCAACTCCTCCGCTTGTCAATCAAATGCATAACTACTGATTGCAATATTGTCACCCATTGCCAATCATATCATGAACTACACCATCCTTCGGATTCGTGTAAAGATGCGCTGTGTTGTCATACTAGTGTCACGTGGAAAGTTTCTTTAATAGGTGGGTGCTTCCTGTTTGTTTCATTATACTTACCAAAGTAGATGATATAATTATAAATGTTGAATAAAAATAATTATTTCTATAATTGTCTCCACTCTTGTTGCTTGATATGTGTTTCATGTTGCTTGCTCTTTTAATATCGAGTTGTTTATCTACATTGGCATGTATGTATATATATATATATATATGATGTACTTCATATTGGGTAGATTAAGGGTTATTCATCCTATATATACAGTGCATCTTTATTGGACGGATTGTGGATTGTTCACCTTATATATATTTATATATACTTTTGATACACTTTATATTTTCATATTAGTTGGATTGGAGGATGTTCACCTATATATGTATATATACACTTTACTGAATAGATTTTAGATTGTTCACCCTATATATATTTATGATACATTTAGTACTAGGTGAATTGTGGGTCCTTCACCCGTATGTACGATACAGTTTTTAAAGAGCAAGTTTTGGATTGTTATCTCGTATGATATATATAAAATGCATGTTAATTCCTTGATAAATTAAATTAGAAATACTTGCAAGAATATAAAAGAGAAAACACAAGAAATGATATAATTGTCTAAGATAATTTTAAGAAAAAACTATGATAAGAGATTAATTGACAAAAAATGATAACCTTACCATTTATTGCTCATGTTTTGGAGTATTATTTACCTCTTGGTTGTTTGCTGATGCTTGTGCATAATGTTAGTGGAGTTTCTTTAAAGGTATACATTTAGTTAGGTTTGTTATCTTTTCTCTATATTTTCACTATGACATTATTGCAATTCAAATGCCGTGAGCGAGACTAGTTTTACAACAAGCCTAGCTCATGCAAGGCGTGATAATTTTATAGGGGAACAAATATCTAAACACCATGGTAGACCAACATACTAACCAAATCTTCTTTAGACTAGAATGTGACATAAGCACTTAAAAGGGAGTATAATAATGCTACTTATGGATTACTTAGGAAATTCCTAAAGCACTTTTTTTTGTAGGAAAGGAGTATCATGGACCTCTTATTTGGGATTAATCCTATCTAAGATGATCAACAGCTAAGCCCCTTTTTTTCTAATAGTTAAGCAAGGAATCATTCAACAATCAAGTGAAGCTAAAGATCATATACAACTTGGCATAGAACAATCATTCCACGGCCTAAAATTCAAACCTAGTTACTAAAGACCAAATTAAGCTAATTGTTGTCGTTCTATTACCCTTTCCTATTAATAGATAACCACTCATCATGAGATATGAACATTGTTTAATTTTGTAGCAATCACACTATCACAAAACTAAGGATGCTTTTGGGAATTATGTTTGTGACTACCAAATATGGGGACATCCATGTCACTTTTTCCAATTGTGTTTGGGAACTTTGAACTCATGAAAAAAACCCTAAAACGTTTGTGCTCGTTAAGATCAAATGCTCAAAGAATCCAAGAGTTTGGAGTAAAGTTGAAATCTTTAACATCTTAAGCTCTTGGTAATTTATCTCTCTTCCCTAGCCTTTCATTTTCATCTTCAGGAACTGATAAGGATTCTTTATTGAGAAAAATTTTGATTAGGATCAAGCTTTGGGAAGCTTGCAAAATTCCATTGTTTGGGTAAAGGTGTTATACTCAGCGGTTGCAAACCTTTATTTGTTGAGCTTTACTTCATTACCTCATTTCAAGGAATGATGATGGTAGATTTACAAGAGTGATAAACTGGACACATTGTAGGCTGTGAAATAAAAGCGGAGCTTTGGACCACATTAATTATTCTTAGCAGTGTGTTACTTTATTTTATATTTATTCTCATTGTGATTTGAGCACCTGAATCATCACAGACATGCACTCACAATTAATATATTTGTTTAAGCTTGTGTTTTATGCAAGGAATGTCAACAATTTGAATCTACCTATTCACCTCTTAGCTATTCACCCCTACTGTTCATACACGATCTTGCATAAAATAACCCACTCAAAGCTCTAAAATCACCATCATGATCGTCAAGATCATCTCCAACCCATGCTTGTCCCAACTATTTGTGCGTGATTATATGAATTTTATACCACTTTATGCAAGACTATGATACAAGAATATTTGAATTAATATATTTACTTCATTAAATAATGCTTTCTTTACCTCCCTTTATCTCTTGCACCTTCCATTCTAAATGATTCACCTTTCTGACTATAGAATTTATAGGTTCCCTTTGAACATATCCGTATGACCATATCAACCTGACTTAGAGCTCTATAATACTCTACTTAAATAGTTATGAAGGATTAGGTAAGATTTCTAATGGACTAGGTAGAAAGATCGATAGTACCCAAATAACCACTAGAAGAGATTTTCTTTTTAGAGATATGAATGGACATTTACAACCATATAGGTTTACTTATCAACTAAATAATGGTTGGCAATCTAATTATGTATCAAGAAAATTGCTTGATGACAATGTTATAACAAACTACAATTATCAACAATGTAAGGAACACTTTTTTTCCAAATACCGATTCATGGTGTATTAGTAATATATTTTTGCATTGATCTCAATGAAGATAAACTTCGGACTCCAAATAGTTGGGACAAACAATACCTGATGATGAAGGTGATAATACAAGTTCTACTGCCTAATAGGTTTGCAAAAGTATTTAATTTGAACAAATACCTTAAATTCCAAGCAAACCTAATTACTTATTAGCTGATGAGCAATGTGTAAAATAATAGTGAAAGTTAGAGATATAGAATGAAACATGATGAAAATGGATGATGCCTTTATCCCAATTGTAGAAGAATGTGATACATTAGAGTATTTTCTAGATTGAAATGTCAACTTCTCTTTCATAAAGTTTTAAAAAATAAAGTGTTTCAATCCAAATGTGTGTAATAGGAGGTATCTTAAATGGCTTTCTTTTTTAGGGAAAGTATTAAATGACTTGTAGGCTTGATCCTAAGGAACTAAGTACAGTAAGAATGTCAACAGCCCTAAAACTTATGGAAGCAGGTGTACCTGTCAATTTTCATCTCCTTTGCTTCCTTGACTTGGTTAAGGAAAAATTTCACAGAATGAAGATCTGTGCCAGGGTTCTTCTTTCCCTGCCATGTGGTAAAGTAATTGCAATTACATTTATTTTTTTGAAGAAAAAATGTAATCTTCCCTGAAATATCCAAGAGTAAAAGCTTTCATGGAATTTATCATGGTATTGAATAATTTTCCTCCCAAAAAGAAATAAGGATACAAAACACTGTGGTAGATTTTAGATGCTAGGCCAAGGAACCCCAGTTGATGGGCAATAAATGAAAAGAACCCTAATATATAAATGGGCAATAAATGGGAAAATGGATAATTAACCTACCCAACCAAATGAGAAGGGAAGATTGTTTCCAGTTCCCAGAGGCACAGTAGCAATTGGAGGTGGCTGAACAAGTTTAAGATCACAAACTACACCAAGAAGCCAACCAGCTGTACCATCACCACCTGCAACCTAAGATACAAGTTGCTACTTGACAAAATGAGCAAGAAAAATGGAGGAAATCACCAAAATGAAGAATATGCTAAGAGCAACAAAAAATACTTGAGATAATTTGATCTAAGATTTAGTCAACGTTTTACTCACTATTAATCTCAATTTCTTCTCGATATGCTCAGCAAACCTATCCCTCTCGGACTTAAGTTTTTCAAAGTTGGCATAGAGTCTGTACAGAACTTTATCAGGAGCCTCCTCACCTAGGTCAAAAACCTGAAATAGACAATTGCATAGTTGGTATGAAAATCTTCTGCATATTGTTTTTATGCAAACAGCAGCTTTCTTTCTTCCAACAACTAGCTTAAGAACCAAAGTACCTGCACTTTATTGAGAAGCTCACGGTATGTTTTGATCAAATCACCTCCTAGCTGACCACCACTTCTAGAATTGACAAAAACAATAACAGGACATGTTGGTGTTTCTTTAATATCCTCCCTTTCTGATTCTGGTACTAGTATGTAACTAGGAATATAGAAATCTCTCAATGGAAGACAAAACTGAGAACTACCTTCTTCCATACCTGAGAATAAACAGCAACCCAATTAATTAATGACAAGATATTAAAGTCTTCGTCTTCATACCAGTCAACAAATGGTTGACACTTTGTTCAGTGATAAATAGAAAAAAATGGAGCAAGAAGCAATAATTCTTTGAAGAATGGAATTTATTGAAATGATAAATGGAGATCTATAAGCAAGGGTTATGGAATCATCATGATAATTAGATCAAGGGTGAATTTATTTCTATTCATTTGGTACGACACGACTTAGCTGAAGTGATGATTGCAAATAAAAACAAAACAAAAAAAAGGATAATTATTCGTCTCGTAATATTTCAAACACGGAACATTTCATCAATGATCTCACAGTGATTCAATCACCCTATTTGACGATGATTTAAGCAACATGAGATGTGAACAAAAAAAAACTTTTGAAAACTAACACCAAATACACGACACTAATGCAATGATTCATACCGCACACCAGCGTAGCGTAAAGGTAATAACTTGTGATTTAATCGAGCTGATTTGAGTTAAGGTGCCATGATGGAGAATCCAGAATCTTTTTTCCAGATTCTGTCTCCTTATCAAAAATGTTGCCATACAGAAATTTCAACAACAAGATCCGAGGTACGAGCCACAAGACAGAGAGATCGTTAAGAAAGAACAAATCCACAGGATCCATGCATGCCATCAACACACATACAGCGTTGACTTCACTTTGACGGCTTCTGTTCTCTAGAAATGCACTTGACGGTATTAATCTATTCCCGCTTCGACCACGAGGACTCTGGATGAAGATCAAGAGCCGTTCCAATAACCATATTGAAACCTTAAATCCCGAAAGAAAAAAAAAGTATCTTTTTTTCTCCCTCGCTCAGGTAGAAAACCCAAAGCGAATACGGAATCCACATCTCTAGAGGAATACTCAGTGAAAATGAATCGAGGAAACTCACCGGAAGAAAAACGATCTAGCGCGGGATCACAGAGATCTGGGAGAAAACGGACAAGTCAACGCGATTCGATGATTGCATACATCAAAAAACAAGAATACTCAGAATTTGAACGACTCGATCCGGCATTTAAGGCAGGAGCCACCCAAACGCACGGTGCAGTGCGATGGGTGCGCGGCACTCTCGTATAGGCTAATGGTGGTCCGATACCGTGAATATCCGCCGTCGGTGTCCAATCAAAAGGTTCGACCGAGAACGGCCCCTGATTTCCACAATGTGCTGAGAGAGTCGCTGTTTTCCGATTTTCATTCATTCTTTTTTTTTTTAACCCTCGATAACGCGCTCCGCTCTTTAAAGCATCCTAATGTTTTACCTTATCACAAAATGCGCCCCGTTTTTCTTTCTGAAGCTCCGGAAATACCCCCATCAATGTTTAACTTGAGATTTTTATATTTCGTGGTGGGTGTAATTTCTAAGGTCAATTGTGAGTAGCAATGGAGTCTTGTTAAATGTCTCGTGGAGCTTCCCTGAGAAACAATGTTCCTGCCTGACAAGTTGGTAGATTCTTCCGCATTCATCTCTGGAGGTCGCAGCTTCAAGGATGCAATTCAGGGATCTTTAATTTGTCAAGCTCAGATTATGGATCATGTCATTCTTCTCATGGTGACTTTGCTGGATGAGATCCTTATTATCGCAATCATATCCAGAATAATTGGATAAAGATTTTGTTGGTTGTGCCACCCAGGGGCATGCAATATGGGATAATAGGGTCATTCATTGATGCGACTTAGATTTTCAGTACTCGGAGATGATATGAGAATGAATTCTTTTCAGGCCGCAATAATAAGAATATTTGATCTTCTTCTCTATCAAAGTTAATAATAGATTAGACAGTCATCGGTTTCTCAGCTAACGACCCTTCGATGCTTAAATTAGAACTTATTTTTGAAAGAAAAAATAGAGAAAGTAAGAAGAATGCAGTAGTAATAGCAGTAATAAAAATGATTCAATCGCTAGCTCCTTTTCTCCTTCCTTCTCTTCCCTTTTTATAGAAGTGATGCAGCATTTTTTTTCCGCCCTTTCTTCCCCACGACGTCCCTTCTGTAATTGACAGGAAGTGTTAAAATCCATCGTGGGAATGTCAAGTGACAGAAAGTGGAGTTCTCTTGTTAAGCCGTTAGAGAAATAATCTTTGAAAGGTATATTCTTGTTATGACATAGAGCATACTTGTTCAATTATGATAGCATGCGAATGATGGTCCCTTTGATCTTTTAATAGTTTTAGAGGCGCGAATTCTAATAACTTGTATAAGGGAATCTTTATTGTGGTCCCCTCTATGGAGAATAAGGACTTTTCTTTTTATGCTGAGCCGTTTCGTATAAGCTCCATGCTTTCTGAGCTATTTTCTTTTATTGGATGTTTCTTCCCTTCTTAACTGAGTCATTCCATATTGGCTCGGCAACTTCATCATCTCGCCGAGCTATTTTCTATTAGCTCAGCAGTTAGTCTTTCTGATCGAGCTATTTTATATGGATTGATGAGTTATTTCCAATGAGTTAGACATATTCTTAATTTGGAATGAGCCAGTCCATTTCGAATTAGTAATCCCTTTTATGACCGAGCTATTTCCACCGAGCTCAGTATTTCCTTTTAGGCTGAGCCACTTTACATCAACTCGGTAATTCTTCTTGCTGTCGAGCTATTTTCATTCAGCTCGGTAACTCTTCTTATTATCAAGCTGCTTACATTTAGCTCGGTTCACTCTTTTCTAAGCCAAATCAATTCAGATTGACTCAACAATTACTCTCCTAGTCAAACTATTTATGATCACCCCAACTTTTCTTTATCCTATATGGAATCAACAACTTGGCTTGACTACTCTTCCTTCTCTAGCTTGACCTTTGACTCATTAACCACAGTATCATAAGTTACCCCCTAAATAGTCAGACGAATCATTCTAATGAGTCTAACTTCAGTCTTATGACTCCACAATCGAGAGCTATCCATATATGTGTACTTCTTGTTCTTTGATTGGGGATACAATTCTTATCAATATTGTTAAATTTCTAGCCTGAATAGGATGGAGGTCGACTTGAGGAAAACTGCATCAGCGAAATGAGGAGAAAGAGATCGGTGCGAGGGCTTACGATCTGCTTCGGCTAGAATAAAAAGAAAGTCAACTTGAGGGCTTACGAACTGCCTCGACCAAATATAATAAGAGAACCAACTTGAGCACTTACAAATGGCCTCAATCAGAAAAATAGAAAGTTAGCACGAGGGCTTACACTCTGCCTCGATCGAATATAAGAAGAGAACTGACTTGAGACTTACGAATTGCCTCAATCAGGAAAAAAAATGTCAGCATAAGGGCTTACACTCTGCCTCGACTGAATATAAGAAGAGAACCGACTCGATGACTTACGAATGACTGAGCTAAATAAGAAAACTGGCTCAAGGGCTTACGAATTGCATTGGCCAACCTCCGCCATATCTTGCAGAGTGACTTCTACCTTAAACCCTACTCCTCCCATCCACCACCACAAGGGGAATATCAAGCTGCGACCGGCACTGAGGGAAGCCTAAAATAGCCGAGCTGAATGAAGAAGAAAATCTAACTTAGGGGCTTACAAACTGCCCTGACCAAACTCCGCTATAATCTTCCAGAGTGAATTTCTACCTTAAACCCTACTCCTCCCATCCACTACCACAGGAGAAATATCAAGCCGCGACTGGCGCTAAGGGAAGCCTCGAACAGTCGAGTTGAATGAAGAAGAAAATTTGACTCGGGGCTGATAACATTATTTTATCATGTTATTTTGGCTCCTAGAATTGACAGATTAGGCCTTTTGTATGATTAATCGTTGATTCATAGCATGTTTTATACATTAGACCTATTTTGGATTAATTATGATTTTCCTACA
>JBAMHZ010000117.1:2321778-2347858 GCA_037177395.1 Alpinia galanga
TAATATAGTTGAGAACCATTCAGTCCAGAGCTAGATGAATCAGATCGTGAAAGAGACCTCTCGATGAATCTATTTAGGTATCAGCAAGAGAGCTCTCGGTAGATCTATTTGTCTCGATAAGAGACCTCTCAACTAATCTATTCATGTCTTGGCAAGAGCTCTCGACAGATCTATTTATATCTCGGCAGATCTATTCATGTCACAGTAAGAGGCCTCTTGACTAGTCATATTACACTCCAAAAGGACGCTCTACTTATCTATATTCAGTTTAATATGCACTGCTGATCTCTATTGTTTATATGGTGTCTGACAGTAAAGAATACTTACCGTACCTACTATTTATAAGCATTTATGAGGTATTATCTCCCAGTAGCTCCCTGCTTATAGTATTTATAGAGTAATATCTCCTCACGATGGGTGCATTAATGGAAATATAGTGTTCTTTACTCTCTACTATTTCATGTTGTTGTCAAAGCATTCTAACTGATTATTCTATATAAAGAGATACAAAAAAGGGGGGGTTGAATCCTTGGGTACTCACTGATCTTTTCTAACACAATTAAGCTTTTCTTTTTTTTTTTACCTCCTTTTAACTTGAGTATCAAAGTGGTAATGTCAGAATGACTTTGACGTTCTTCATTGCTCTATTTCTATCACTTATTTCATGCACTTGTACATGATACTTATGAGAGCCTCCAATTCACTTTTTCAGGACCATCGCCCCTGTTCGTGTGATCGATGAATCCCATTTTTCCTTTTGAATCTCGGCCAGCAACAGCTACAGAATCGCATTGAAGAAACGGTCGGAATGAATGTTATTAATTTTGCTGTAAAAAAAAGGCCATGCCATGCTATTACGAGACTCCAATCTCGCTCGCGAATGCCGCGACTGCTCCCTGGTTCAGGACGCCCGGAATCTGTTCGAAGAAACGCCCAGCTGGGATGTTTGTATCCGCGACATCCCTTCGGGGCGCCCTCGAGCGCCGGGGTTGCTGCTGCTGTGATACCCCCTCGCTTTCTTTCTCCTTTCATCAGGCCAAACCAATTCACTTCGGCTCGGCGCTGCAGACTCTGGTTTTAGCCCATGCTCAGGCCGATGAGATTTATATGGTTTTTTTAGCCACATTCGTGCACATATAAGAACAGTAGGACATATGATGCAGACTCAAGAAAGTTCTTCTTTATCGCATTCATCCCACGGAAGTTAATACTCGAATCATAAATTTATTATAATAAATAAGAATTAATTTTTGATAAAATTAATTTTCTTTAAAAAAAAAATATCTTTCTCATTTGATCATCGTTGATTTATTTTTCTCTAGATGATGTGAGATAAATTTGAAGAGATATTCCAAGTGAACATTATCATTTTTTACTGTAAATTTTTTTTTTCTGTCAAAAAAAAAAAGGTGAAAATAAAATAGTATCCAACTCAAAAGCCATTTGATCCCCGCAAGTATAACTGAAAATGGATTTTTATTAAATGGAATCATAGAATCAATCATATTTATCGTCCCGTTTACATTTCTGTATGCAATATGAAATAAAATGCCCAATCGACTGAGGGAAAGAAAATAGTTGCTCGGGAGAAAAATAAAATACAATAAGAGGAAAAAATCGCTGCGCAATTAAATAGAATATGACTACGGATTTACACTAGACAACTTCATTGTGGAGCAACAGTGGTTCTTCAGCCGGAGCACCGCCGGTCGGAACTTGCTTCCGCTTCCATAGACTCTGCAGAAAGCTGGACTGTTTCTTGGGGTCTGAGTCGGTGTTGTCTGAGACTTTGGGTGTCGATGGATTCATGTTCTGTACGTGCTGAAGGCAAACCTGCACAGCATCATGCACTCTAACAAAGAACCATTCCACGCCAATTAGGTCTATGACTCTGGACCGGGACAGTAGAAGATGAACTTCTTGGTTTGGATTGGCAATGGCGATCTGAGAAGGAAATCTTAAATACTGAATGAACTACTTCTGTAGTTACACAAAATGATGTTTTGACACCAAATTATGAGATGGCTTAGTAACCTGGATGCCTCTTGACTTGTACTCCTGATGCAAGTCCTTCAGAGCTTGAATTGCACTTGAGTCGATATATGTAACAGCTGCAATTAATGGTTTATGGTTTTTTATATGAGAAGATGGTAATTGACAGTGACATGTGAACAAACATTGGCATATAAAGTCCACAATTAGTGGGTGGACTTGAGTCATTCAATGATACTGATTGAACAGGAAAGAAAATTGTTCAGGCATATAAAATTATTTGGTTGAGAAGATAGAGAATATTAGTAGCAAATTAAGTTATTTAGAATTTTTGGAATAGCTATATGGAGTGGCAAGACTGATGGTGGATTGGCAATTATGCTTAATTACTTTGGATGAGAGATCTTACGTGACATTTCAAGGATAATGAAATATATTCGCCCAACATCCAATCCACGTTTTGTGCTACCATCGACATTTAGCTCGTATTCACGTAATCTGACAAAAGGTTGAATAATAATAAAAATTGTGCTAAAATTTTTAGAGAGACCATAATAAAACAGAAGGCTAACTCCTTTCTGAAAATAACTTTTCTTGCAATTATAAATCTGAAAGAAAACTGGATCTCACCTGTCTTTAATATAACTTATATTTGCAAAATAGATTGGTGCGTCAATACGGATAACAACAACACCATTATATGTGTATGCTTCAGGGTATTGAACAACATTTCTATATACAGTGGTTCCAGGAAGACGTCCCAGCACAGCTGAAATAAAATACATCAACATATGAAATACAAGGACTTGCTGCTAGTTGTTAATTCAATGCTTATATGGATTATTAGTTTAAAATCAAGTGGTTGCAATCATACTTACGTTTAACTAAACCTTATAGAGCTAGTATCCTACCCCACAAGATTTTAGATTGAAATTGGCAAGACAAGATCAGTTAGTAACTTTGGTGCAGAACAGCACGAGTTTTAAGTGGGATGAGAAGGGAGAAAGAGGGAAGAGGGGAAATTGGGGAGGGAAAAAAGGTTCATATACACAAAATTACTAAACTACTCCGCCAAGCAACTACACTAAAAGGCATCATGCACAAGGCAGCATACAAACAACTAAATTAAATTTCTGTTTCGTGTAACTAAATCAATCTGGTTAAATCCAAAGCACGTTTAACCTAACATGATTGTCTGTAGGGCCAGATAAACCATTTAAAATTTAAAAAACAGTATAGTAGTATATTAACGTCCATTTTTTTTAAAAGAGAAAAAAAAGGTGTCCAAGGCAAAGTCATTTCCATAAGCCACGGACAAAAACTCATGAAAATACTGCAAGTCTAAAGGCCTGACCAAAAACCCAAAAAAAAAAATACAAAATAGATTAATATTAACATCAAAAGCAAATCTGTACAAGAAGTGGGTTAGCAGTCAATAAACTGTGAAACATTCAGTAAATGCTTAGGTAATTCACAGCCTATCAACATCCATGTAATTTCTGAATATAGTGAAACAAACAAAGCAGTGAATGAAAAAGTGATTCCTGTGTACCAAGACCAAATGCAAAATACCTATAGACGCTAAACCAAAATGTGTTTTAAATGATTGCTTGATTCTTCAATAATGGCAAGTAGATAAAGATAACTAATAAGGAACTAGTTCCTCGCAGAGTAGGATATACAAGTATAAAACAGAACCACAATACACAGAAGCACAAGTAATTAATTCAAAAATAAAACTCACCTACGTGGGGATTTGCTGATTCGTAGATAACAAATGCAAGAGAGAAACCAACCTACAAAAGAGCAATTGTACTCAATAGACATATTTCAGAATCCTTTTTGTGCAAATTGCACTAATATAGACCATATGGTGATGAAACATTTAAGTCCTCAAACGTGTTAGGATGTTAGGGATAGGATGACATTTACCAACCACTATCTTAGGGGACTAATGGCAGAAATCAGTATCCGTGTAAATCTATGGTACTAGGACTAGGAATATAGAAAAATTAAAAATTAACTTCACGTTTAAGATAGGATGAAGAATATCACCATCAACATCTAGTCACTCTTGGGCTTATTTTAGATGTTAACAACTAGCATTGTAAGTTGTTAATGATTTACAATAGAACCAGAGAATCTCTTGTTGAGTCCAAAAAGATTTAAAATTTCTATTTTGGACAAACCAACAGTAAATTAATCTTTCAGATGATGTAGAATACAGATTTTGCAAGAACTATAATCTATCATTATCAAAGCAGTTCAGCTCTGACAAAGTTAGTATTATTACCAATGCAAACATTTTTAGTTGGTGAACTCAACCAATAAAAAATGTTTCAATAAGAAGCTCCATAACTATACTGAAGTATTATCTTATGGATGGTCCATAACCATATATAGTCATTAGATAAAACTTCCATTTATACGTTGAATTCATGTGCTGTGTGGGTTTGAATACATAATGCAGCTTGAAACCCTGTAGGTGTACTTAAAAAAACAGTGTGTTACCTTCCATACTATGAGGTATATTGGATATTGGAGTTTCAGTTCGTGCTTTGGAACTAGTTCAATGGTTAGGCATGCACAGACCATTATAAACACTTAGAAATGACATTGTTTCACTCAGATGCATGGTTCAACCAGTAGAGGTCATAGCAGTAACAAAATGATTTTTAATTGACCACAGGACCATTAGTTACCATGGGATTAGGCAAATCATGTGAAATGGATCACATATATGAGAAAACCAATCAAACTATGTAATTATACAAAAGCTAAAACATGAATTTTGTATCTAACTAAACCAGAGTTTATAGATATGCCTGTACTCATATACATCAGAGTTCAGAGAAATTGCCCATGCTTGGATAAGCAGTGGAAAGATATATAATACTCACCCCAACAAGCACACCAATCTCAATGCTAAAGAATAATGTTATAATGAATGTAATTGTCCAGAGACTAAAATCTTTCTTATCTACACGCCACAAGAAAATGGCTTCTTCATAATCCACCTAAAAGAGAAAATATAAAAGAGAAGTCTTATAAATTTAAGCATTGGATGAATACTGAAGGTAGAGATATAAACTACTAAGAATTATGTATGACCTTATCGGCAAGCATAAATTGTTACAAATGACTCAGAACAGCAGTTAGATAAACCAATATTGGAACAACATTATTCTAACATAGTGGAGCATACAAGAGTTCAACAGGTCATAAAAAGAACCACTAAAACCAACATTCATTGGAATTAACTCACTCTAGTGTGCTCTCAAAGCCCTAAGTTTCTACTTGACAAACCACTACTTATCAGAACCTAAAGTAAAATAAAGTTGGTTGGTAGGAGTCCATGATACAGGAAATTATAGAGAAAAGGTTCAAGTCTAGCAATACAAATGCCAGCAAATGTCAATAAATGCATCACAATATGCCACAAAGTGTTGCCAGTCATCTATGCTCATCAGAAAGTATTCTCCTTAGTTAAATTAGGACTGAACGTAGAATGTGGAAGCAACAATAGTTGAAAGACAATAATATGTTGAAGAAGGAAGGACCAACAAGATCACATAATTGTCGTCAATACAAATGAAATGGTACATGCTAATTATTTAAGGGGAAAAAAGCAAAAGTAATATAAGAATATTATTCTTACTAGTCCCATGACAGCGGATGTCACGATGGCAGCCAAAGCACACTGAAAAATAAGGACAAAATGCTATGGTAAGCAAGAATATTCCCAGACGAAAAGTGTGCAACAAATACAAGGTGCAACTTAATGCATTTGATGTAGAAATTTCAACATTTATCAAATACAGGAATTGGATATTTTCCTCTAAACAAATTTTCAGATTAACAAATATAAAATCAACAAAATAATATAAAAATTCAAAATTAGTAATTTAGTTGAGTAAAATCTCCATTCTGTTAAGCACATCATTCTTTAAACAAATTTCTACAAGGATGCTGACAGCTTTAGAAAGATCTGTGAAATGATCAAAACCATATTCTTGAAAGTTTTATGACTTCGTTCTAGGTGTAAAGCAACAAATGCAGGGCATCAAATGCCAACAATTTACCAAACATAAATTAGAAACAAAATAAGGCAGATTGTTTTATGTTTGCTTCCAATAGAAATAGCAGAAGAGATCCTTTGTATGCATCATCAGAAAGAGAATACTGAAAAAAGAAGAAGAAATTGAGAAAAAAATAAATATCAAGAGGTACTTGCTCTGACTAAAGTAGCAAATCATTTAACTCATAGATTAGCCATATACTTTTTCTGCTCAATCAAGCTTGCTATCGTAAGCAAGCTCATATAGACCTAAAATCAGACTCAAGATATAACTTTGCAGAAAGACAAGGAGCATCCTCAAAATGATTGGCATAATTTCAACTGATCATCCTAAATATATGTCTGAAAGGGTGTCAAATACAAAACATTACTCTTTGAACTCTTTCCAAGACTTGTGGAAATGAATAAGATTATGACTACCATGCTCACCAGTTTCTCAAGCCTTTTTTTACAACAATCAATTATATCCATTGCACAGATTACATTCAGTCACCGACATCTTCCTGAATATTTGAAAAGCTTGTGCACAGGTAAACTGTCTAGGGATTAAAAAAGCTTCTGTCTTTTATTTGGTATTACTTGAGTTTCTTTAGATCTTAGACGTTACACAATGTCTGTCCAAAACTCTGCGAGGAGACTAATCTACCATCTAATTTCTGTGTTATTCAACAGATGACAACATTTTTCTTTTCATACAAAAAGAACAAAACTACCCCATATCGAACAATTAAAAAACTCTGAATTGAGATGACTATAACACATTCCTGGGTCAGTTGGCCAAACTAAATCATAGGCAGGATATGAAACTAGATATCAATGAGGACAAGCTGAATCTAAATATTTTGAAACAAAACTTCTATAATAACAAACAAGCATTGATCATAAACTAGAAAAATACAATTCAAAAATGAACATAGGTAAAGTAGTAGAGGAACAAAGCTAGTCAATTTAGTTTCAGTATAAACTGTTATACGTCCTTTCAGTTATACATCTGTTTCTACTGACAAATATCTCCTTCAAAAGAACCCAAGGAAATTAAAATGCTCCAGTTTGTTCCTAATCAGGAAAGATTGCCAAATATTTCTTTTGATACATTGGACAAATTAGAGCTACTGTTCCATTATAGTTAAAAATTCTCCAAGAACAAATTAGCTTGGGCTTAAACCTTCAAGGTGTGAGTACTTGATGTTCTGTTGCTCATGCATCAGATGAAATAATTTATTTATTGTTCTTGTTGTAAAATGTAAATAACAGTAGAGATAATAGAGGTAGCCCTATGAAAATGTCATACCTGAGGGATCTCAGTGAAAAGTGGTGTCATAAATAAAAGGGCACATGACATTATAATTCCCATTACAATTCCAGATAACCCAGTTTGGGCGCCACTCTCATTATTCACAGCTGACCTAGAAAAAGAGCCTGTACAAATTTCAAAAATTTAATTCAACAAAAACAAGACTGCAGAATTTCATCGATATTAAACATACAGTTTGGAACAATGTCAGCTATGCCAGTTTGTTGGGCAAAACAGTATATCTTACCTGTTGAAGGGTATGAAGAGAAGAAAGACCCACAAATATTTGCCACACCAAGACCAAACAACTGGAAGAGGAAAAGTAGATTATGCATGAATAATGAAGCAATGTATGTTGTAGCTAGCTTCTAAATTACTTGCAAAAATATTTGGATTTCAAGTGCAACTTAGCAACGACAAAAAACAAACACTAGAAAATCTAGGTGGTGGTTGATAAAAGAAAATATAAATGTTGCATAAGTAGTCAGTGATGAGAAGTTTAGAAGTTATTACAAATGATATTCTTATTTTAGATAAGGTTTTCTCCTTCTATTGATACATAAATTACCCAAAAATTTTCAAGTTACATGGACTTGCATGCTCCAACTCTATATATTTTGAGATCAATACTCTCTAACTCGTTAGTCTTATTGTAAATCTTTTTCAACTGTCTACACCAAGCTGGAAGGTAAGCATCTGTAGCATATAAAAAAAAAAGGGAGATGAAAGTGTATCTAGCCAAGGTTTAAAGTTGTTGATTTCAGTACTGGGAATGATCGATCTAGTTTTAGCATCTACTTGCATTGACAAACAATACTGTTCAGCAAGGGTCACACTATGTTTACCAGCTCTTCTTTGTTTTTCACTACTTCCTTCTCTTGCTTTCTCCTATGCTTCTGCCCTCTTCCTCATCTTCTTAAGCCTCCTCTCTCTTCTCCTTATTCTGTGTTGTCTCTTTCCTTAAGCCAAGAGAGGACAAAAAGAAGAGGAAGTCAAAGAAGAATAGGAGAGGAAGAATACTTTCACTGAAGGTAGCTCATGTGCCCTTCCAACCACTGTCGGAGTCATTCTTCCAGGTTATGGCAAGTTAGGAATTCATGTGATATGGGGTGACACAAGGCCAGTATAAAATAGCAAAGGTGAGCCATGAAACATCCATGGTTAACAATTACAAATTTTCCCATTTGAAGACAAGGCAGTATCTGTTTCCAAAACACTTCACTTTGTGCTCATTTCTTATGTCTTCCAATTATTTCAACCCGTCTTTTTGCATAATAATAGCGCCCTAGGAGATCTTACCTTTCTGTGGCTTGTGTTACATGACAATAAGTAGTAAATAATTTTGAATCATAATTATTCTGGAAATGATCATCCAAGGTTAACCCCACAAATGAAAGAGTTACATTCAGGATCAACTTGTCATTTAAATTGAACAAACCACACTCTTATCATTAGTTAAACCCATAAGATTATATTGCTTGTTTATTGTTCATGAGCACTAGATAACAATGCAAGCAGCAATGCATTCAATTATTAGCATGAAGAAGAGATAGTTCTAGAAAGTATTTAGTCATCAAAGGATCTTGAAATTCATTTCAATGTGTCACGTGCAACTACTGAAAGTAGGCTTCATTTGTTAATTTTCCAAAACATTACCTCTTGATTTGAATCTAGATCATATCCATTTTTCACAGCCAAGGCTTTAGCAATGCCCACAGATTCCTGATTTGCATTGTGATATTAGTTTTAAATAAAGGCATATTATTACTGGGAGGATAGAAAAAGATTTAAAATAGTGTTTACCAAAATGGCCACACCGGTAATGAGTAATGCAGTTGGAATTAGGGATTCTACATTCTCAAATCCTCTAGGGATGGAGAAATTCGGAAGTCCCTGAGGTATATCACCAACCTAACAAAGATTATGCAATTTAGATAACTATTTATGATCTCATATTAATCATTTCAAAACATTAAGCTTGATCAGATTGTACCTATTCAAGAATTACATGAAACAGACAAGACAAAAAAGAATCATTAAACTATTTCCAAGATGCCTTTTCACTGCATAAAATACCTTAAGTTTTTTCTCAAGCTAGTTTGGATGATAAAAATGGATATAAACTAGTAAGACAAAAGAATATGGAACCTCAAATGGTAACTAAACTGAAGAAAACTAGAGTTTCAGTTATTTCAATAAAAAATTTCTGTATCTGTCGAAGTTATAGGTAGTCTTCCTATCTGCTTGAACCTTTCCAGATGGCCTATCACAGGGAAATTTGTATATCTCCTTTTCCTACATAAATCTCTAGTTCTAAGGAATTAGAACTTCCATGCTATTACCAGGAAAAAGGAATACTATTACTGGAAGAATAGAAAAATATTCAGTGAATCAAAATTAAATTTGACTGAAACCTTTGCATAAAAATTTTCTGATTATCAACCTTTGCATAAAAGTTTTCTGATTATCTAATTTTGTGCTTATGCAGTCTTTTTTCCCAAAACTATGTAACTTTGTGTTGAGATAAATAAATCATGGTTTAAATTTAATGTAGTGTCTGGCAATGCAGTTGAAATTTACTGATCCAGTACCAAAACTTGACACTAATCAACACGGATAATTTCTCCTGTATTGCCCATGCTGACACTTGCATTCTTTGACATATGTCAAATCTTGTTGAGATTAATTCAACTTTTCTCTGAAACTCTAAAAAAAGGTATCTTAATTGCTATAGTTTTATTTAAAATAAAAGTTAATAAGTTTAATGGTTCAAAATTAAAGGAGAAAAATTTATCTCAATTCTCAATTCAACCCAGCTTGCTTTTGAAGTAAAATATAATTTTTTAATTCAACTATCTAAGTGATATAGTCTTATTTTTAAAAATAAACAATTTTAAGTAAAAGAATTGAATAAGTAAAATTCATTTGAATTCATCTTGTCATGCTTTAAAACATGTCAAAGTGTGTCGAGTATTAGCAAGTATAAAAATTAACTATCTAATCTTTCCAGATCAATTTTGAAATCAAATATCCTAGGTTGAATTGAATTAAAGAATAAAAAGTCATCTATATTCATCTCATCATACTTCAATGCACGTGAAGTATGTCAGGTGTCAACATGGTTCAATGTTAACAGCATACTGTTCCAGCCAGGATAAAAACTTAGTGTTAAAAGAAAACAATTCCAACTAAGGACCAAATTTTGGGCACATAATGATACCTTAAAGTTTGAAATGAATGATTGTGGGTTTCTCAATATCATTCATCAAATAATGCTTTGTTATACAAAGTGTTATTAGCCTTGGTCATTCATATCCAGGCAATCACTTGTAAGCACTACAGCTGATGCATATTTTTCTTTTGAGATAGTACCAGGTGCATAAGAAATTAGTCAATTTTATCTTTTGACAAGATTGCATCCACTTATATTCTCGTAGGCCTAAATTGTCTAAGTTTACAGGGAGTAACTGTAAAAAAAAAAACAGATCATTGCACTATTTTAATCTGACTCTAACTTCCATGTTTTTGCAACTAGCAACTGAAATACTATTGCATTTTAGAAAGCTTCAAATGCAGAAAATTTATAAATCAAGACACCTCACCACTGAAATTGAATGTGGATGAAATATTTTGACAAAGATTGTGCCGATTATGACTGGTGTAAGTGGACCTGCTGCTCTCACACTCCTAAATTTCTTGTTTGTTTTCCCCTGCATGTTAAAATTGTATCTGAATAGTTCTGAAATTTATTGTTGATATGGGTATATTGACTACTATTAATCAGTAGGTGTCATATAAATTGAAATACCATGTGTTTCATCACAAGAAGAATTACAAGGAAAATAGATCCCATCATGAAGGGTGGCCATGAAAACTGATGATGAAAACAAACAAACAAACATTTCTCGGTAAGTAGAATTTAATGAGTTATCAAAACAAGATAAAAGGAAATTATAACAACAATGATAACAAGTCATGAGCCCCATAATTTGGGTACTATGATCATCCTGATACCTGATTATATTGACAATGATAAGCATTTATCACAACATTGGGTAATCACGATTCTAATTTATTGGTCTCCAGGGTGAACAAAGTATATCTATAATGATACTCTAAGCCTCCAACTATATGAATAATTACTATTCATAATTTTTATATACTTAAGTGGATGATAGCAAATGAAATTTTTATAAAGATTCACAGGATTTTTTCCCAACGTATTAAAAATGTCTTAAACAAAATTTCTTCTTGTAGCCACTACCAGGTAAATTTTGACATCTTAAATGGCTTTCAAATTGTTACATAAGCTAACAAATACCATCAAAAAAGTAGGTATCTAAACAAGTCAAAGATAACAAGAATAACAAGAAAACTACAAAAAGGAATTGATAGGGAATTACCAAAATAAGAGAAAAAGAGCAATAATTAGGAATGCCTACTATTACTTATAACTAAGAAACTAAAATCTATTGAATACCAAGGTCAGTCTTCTACAAACTTGCATCGAACTAAGTTTTCATTTGACATACTGGTCAATCAACAACTCTGTTGCCTAGAATGAATGATATATGTTGAAAAAATGGCATTCAAAGTCAATATTTGCCACTAAATATGTGGTATTCAATGAAAAAATGTTTAGATAAACATTTATAGCAAATCTCCTATGCAATGTTAGATGACCTTGAAATTGTTGGTGTAATAAACACATGTTTATTCTGATGACTATTAACAAGTCATCATAATTTGCAATACGTATGTGGATTCCTATGTTTATAGTGATCTGCCAAATAAAAGTAAATAGAGAGATAACTTATCACTTGGGCACATAACAGTTGAAGTTTCACCTAGTCAATTTCCACCAACTCTTAAATTTTGTTGGCATAGAAAACAAAAAGGATAATACAAGAGCAAGGAGAAGGGGTCATAAATTAACAATCTCTTATCAACATCAGCCAAAAGAATCAAGGATAAAATAAATTCAAAAAATAATAAAGGAGTACAAATGACAAGGAATGATCAATTATCTTCTTTTGGTTGATTTTGCATTGGCCAAGAAGTTGGATGCATATATAAGAAGACAAGTATTAGCAAGTTTAAATGGCAAAGTGTAAATGAGACGATTCACCTGATTAACTAAAGCATTTGGTGATAGTCAAATTCTTAAGGAACACCCATTGCCACATTACTCAATAATTGTAAAAAAAGAAAAAGGATGCAATTTAGGGACAGATAAATACAAAAATGGGATCCTCACATTACCAGCACCAGCAATTATGCTCTTGACCAGAGGTATTATTTTGCTACTGAGAACTATAGGGTATCCGAGGAAGTATTTTAACTGGGATAATGCAATTACAATGGCTGAAGCAGTTGTGAAGCCTGATATCACAGCATGATTAACAAACCGGATCAGCCATCCAAGCCTGTAGAATTACATATGTTAGTATCAATGAAAGCTTTACATTCTCGCAATTTCTAGTTGGCGGACATGCCAATTTGCAGTCAATGAACGCGAGCAATCATGTCCATTTTGCAGACGAAGGCAACGAGAGAGTTCAGTTACCGTAATAAGCCCATTAAGCATTCAAATATGCCAACCATGAGCGACATTAATATTGCCAGCTCCGTATACAACTTGTCTGAAGGATCAACTATGGGAGTGAGGACGTTGGACACTAAAAGGGAGGTCAAAGCCACCGGACCAACGGCGAGTTGGCGTGATGACCCGAATATGGCATACACAAATACTGGAACGAAACCCCCATCTGCATAGAGCATTGTCTTGATAGAACAATTAGTGGGCATCAATTGAGAGGAGATACGGTCGTGGTAAATACTGAACACTCACATAGTCCATAGATTGGATGAAGGCCTGCTAACTTTGCGTACGACATGGACTGCCATTGTCAAACAATTCAATCAAAGTTACGAACGCTCAAAAGCAAACAAAAAGGAAAACGATGCCACAAAACTTCCTTCCAAGGAAATAAAAAAGTCGAATTTCAATTCTATTGACCCCGGATTCAGTAAGGTTACCCTTTCGGGAAAAGTAACCATTCGATTCCAAGAACGACATGAAGAAAAATCTCTACTTCGAACATTTAAAAAAGGAACAGGAAGGACGAACTCCGTCGAATAAAGTTGTTTCCTGATCATGAAATTTGAAGGAAAGAAAAAAGATCAAACCTGCGGGACGAGCATAACGCCGACGGTGATACCCGCCATGAGGTCAGCCTGTAGGTATTCCTTAAGCCGATACTTGCGCATCCATCGGGTGCAGGGGAGGAGGAGCTCAAGCCAGTCCATAGCAGACATGCCCCGGACCTTGGCCCCCCACCGCCTGTACACCTCGCCCGACTGCGACAGAGGGGTTGGCGCCACGGGATGCTGCAGCGGGATCACCTTCACCGCTCGGCTTCCCCCGTCACCGCTGAGGCTGCTGGCGCTGGCGACGCGAGTCACCTCCGCAGAGGCAGACGACCCCTCCATGATTCAAATCGCCCAGCTCCTTCCTGTTCCTTAACTGCCAGAGACCCAGAACCGTCTCTCTCTCTCACGCGTTAGCCCCCACATCCACCAATCGGAGGTCCTCTAGCGCATTTATAGACCACATTTTGGGGGCGTAATCTTAAGAATCTCTAAATTTCCTGCCTTTTTTCGCAAACCACCGATCGTGCCAGACCTGTCCGCCTCATTTCCTCATTTTGGGGGGCACTCGCTCACCCAACACTCCAACTGCCCAACGCCATTCATACTCATAGAAACAAACGCCAATAAAACAAATTGCATTGCACTTCACATATTCAAGAATGACATTAATCTGCAAATTTATGATGTGTTCTCCCAACACTTTGAAAACAAAATACAAGACAAAAATAAAGTTTAAGCTTAGACGCAAATCAAGCAAAGGCAATGATGAAGATGTATGCTAAGTATTAAAGTAATTTGCAAAAGGAAGCAGTTGGGTTGCTTGTTAGGTGAACATGGATCGACTTCACACATCGCACTCGCGCTCTCTTTCTCGGTTTCCTTCTGAGTAGAAGAAGCATATACTGATGCAAGGCCAAAAGCTTCAGGTGCTGGTGTGCAATCTAGAACTACATGCAATCTAAATCTATGAGATGATCAGGATGCAGGGAAATACTATAAAATATGTATATATATATATATATTAATAATTTACACTTGCACGTAACTTATTGTAGGAAATATTTGGACTTGAAAAATTGGACACAGAAGTTTGGCTAAAAATGCCATTTCAAGGAGCTTGTGGAGCTCCTGCATTGACGAACAAAAAGCGGCGAAGGGCTAAAAAAGAATCCAAAGGTGATTCGCTTGCAAATAGCGGAAATAGAAGGGCCTAATTAAAATTTTAGCTTCTACGTGAGGCTTGCAAATCAGGAAATAAATGACCTGAGGGCTGCCATCGTCATCATTTCGATTTAAAATGGATCGAGATCAAGTCGCGTCACCTGGACGGGAAATGGACCATATTCATTAGAAGTGAACTCTCTTTCTCTCTCTCTCTCTCTCTCTATATATATATAATATTTTTTATTTTAATTATCACCAAAGAATGTTCCATTTTGAAAAAAAATATATATTTTATCCTTTTTTTTTCAGATTACTTTTTTGCTAGCTATATCTAATATTGTTACATCAGTTTTATGATCAAAATTCTTAATATTTTTTTCTTTGACTAAAATTAGTAACTCTCAATTTGTATCCTAAAAAATTATAATGTTTTAAAAATTCAGCAACTCAAAATTTAGAATGTTGTTATTTTAAGTTAAAAGTCTTTATATTATTAGACATAATTATAGATCATTGGAAGGAAGCATTTGGGTGGAACAGATTTATCTTACAAGAAAAACAAAAGGATTAAAAGCATGTTGAGATCTAAATGAGTGACCCAACAACCGTATCAGATTTGTCTACTCTAGAATGAGCACAACAATAAATTATTATCAAGCTCCCGGTGCAGCGGCAACGACGGTAAGATATCTTAGAGGAGAACATAGTTTGATCCTCTACTGAGGCACGGTTCGATGATGAATTTCTAAAAAATTTATAGAGGTGGATCTCTGTGTAAAAGTTTGTCTGGCAAATGAAGTACAATTTCGGCATTAGACAGTCTTTCAGGAATAACATGACTGTAAAGTCCAGGCTAATCTACTAAAAAAGATATGAATGCTTCTTTGATTTATCCAGGTGATTCGTGAACTCCGACCTCTTCTGCCTAGGGGCATCTCCGAAGGACCGTAGAATAGGACTGACCATTTATAGGAATTAATCAGACCGAAAATTTAGACACCGTGACGCTAACAAAACAAAACAAAAAGTATTATCAAATTTAACATCCGCAATTACATGAATTTTATCTGGCGGTTCAATAAGAATGTCCATTATCTGCTCCAACTAAAAAATCTGAAGCAAATTTAGTTTAGTTTCGTTCGACAGATCTACTGAAAATGCAACAAAGTTGGAGCATTTATTCTAGGAAAGGATGAATTCAGTAAAGTTCACTGAGCCAGGCATTTGTAACGCAAGTCATTAGATAATTTTTTACTGTAACTCGAAGTATGAAACAATTTTGAATATCTTTTAATGATTATATATTTAGAATTTTAATTATAAACATGAATTTTATCATATTAACGCTATAAAAAAATTGTTTTATTGTTCAATTTAAACGAACTGAACTAGGTCAACAGCTTCAGATTGTTATTAACCTATTTGGTTTGAATCAATTTCTTAACGATAAAACAAAATTAATTTACACAGACTAGATTTAGCTTAGTTTAATTTAATTGGATTGTCAGGCTGTCATCATCCATGTGTTTTTTGTTTGTCGTTTGGAAAGAAGACAAAATTTACTTGAAGATATGCAAACCCACCACACAAGTGATATGAATGAACACTACTTTGCCACATCTTGATGCAGTTTCTACTACATCTTCGTAATCATTACAGACGTTTTCAAGTCCAAATGCAGTTTCTACGTCTGATATGAGATCAATAACAAATATCTCTATGAAATCAGATTTTCTCATATAAACAGCAAGCTGGCGTATTTCTTGATGCGCACACCTCAAGATGTCGTCTAGATGAAGTAAAATCTATGTTTCGTTCATATCACAAACCAAACCGACGTCAGAAACTAGGCCATCTCTGCCTCTTCAAAGAAAAGACAATACCTGAGCTATCAAGGAGATATATCTAATCAGGTAACGTATCTTTCTTGCTGCTCCTGCAGAAGCCTTGCAGAAGACTTAGCATCCAGATACAGAGCAGTTACTTCAAGGAGATCAGCCTGCAAAAGTTGCAAGGGAGTTATTATAGTGAAACTATAAAGTAAATGATCGATAGTGAGGCTAGCCTTATTTACCTTGCAAATCTTGTCCCTTCCATTAGTTTTGGCCACAATGCTTGCAGGTGATAACAGCTGGATTGCATGCCTGAATAGGTTGGTAGTTCAGTTAATCTTGTAAAATACGATGGGACGCACAAACAATAGTGCAACAGAATGGCAAGCACAAGAAGCAACGTACCAAGGATTTGCCAAATGTGCATTAGAATAAAAACAGAAACAAAAGAGAGATTTAATTTCAATATTGAAGCACGTCCCACACTGTCAGTGTTTTTAGGGCGTTCAAATATTCTTGCCAAATTGTATTCAGCTGTTTTGGTCACGTCACTCATCTAGCGTAATGGAGGGAATGAATAAAATCCACAAAGTATCCAGCATATCAATTTATGAAGTGCAACGAAGATGGATATGGAGGCCTCTCCTGATTGTGTCACATGCTCCACCCTTATTTGTAGAATAAATGCCGTCAAATATAAATAAGGCATGTACCCATGTACTACTCTCCCCATCTAAAGTTAATATATTATGTTTTAACCGGGCTACTACAGCAGACAGTACTAGACAACTTAATTAAAACTCTAGCGCATGTCAGATCGAGCACAAGTCTAAAGAAACAGGAGAAAATTGAGAACAAAAGACATATCTTCGGCAATAAAAAGAACAAGGATGAGCAATCGGCTAATTTAAGAATTACACAAAAAAGGAGCATAGATAAATGGATTTTAACATGAATTTAGTGGTTTTGAGGAGCTAATGAGATATTTCAATTAAAGAAGCTTGATATTCATTGGCACCTCAATTGTCATAATGCTTGACATCCATAATTCAATTCCAGGTAAGATTGATGTCTTGTTCTTCCGGAGAGAAATTGAGAAGTGAAAATAGAAAAATGATAACAATGCCATTTACTTGAAGTAATAGAGAGGATACTAATATTGAAAGATCAAACTAGATCACTTTCTCCCCAAAATTTATCTTCATTCTCATGATTACAAAGAAAAGTAGGAAAATTAACTTGATTTTCTCATGATGAACATCTTCTTTCCTCCCTCTCTCTTTTGCACCACCTCACTGCCTCATAGGTGTCGCTCATTCACATTTGCAGTTTAAAAGAATGGAGGTGGTCTGATGGGACATGGTGTGACCAATGAGTGACAGCTTTCAAAAAGACTCTGAAGAGTAAGGAGGACCTAGGTAAGCGGCAGATATCCTCAATTCGGGGGCTGGTGTCACTTCCTCCAACAAGAGGACAGCACCAAAGCCATAATTGGACCAATTGTACCACTCCACCATCGACCATGCCAAGTTGATTGCAGAGATCCATAACAGCAAGTCATGGAGATCAGGTCCCAAGGAGGATGAAGAAAACAGGAAGAATAAAAGAAAGAAAAAAAGAACAAATCAAAGAAGAAGGTGAACAAAGATAACAAAGAAGATTGAAATATTTTCAACATATAAATCCAAAAAATCACCATTGTGATATAAATAATACCAAATATTGCGGAAAAAATGTAAACACGGCAAGAAATTAAGTTTCACCACACATCAAAAATACCCAAGTATCGAATGGCTGAATCACACATCAAAGGTTGAGTGACAATTGTAAAAAGAATCTTGTGAGTAAAATCAATACATTAAAAAATGAGAAAAGAAAAGGCAGTGCATATTATGAAATCCAGAACATATAATTGGGTTCAGATCTCTGAATTATCTACTGTTCAAACAGAACTCAACAATCTGAATGTCATCTGCAGACTATAACTAATTGTCTAATATAATGTGTTTCGCTTTGATAAGTATGAATGATAACAACTATAGTTCACGAGTTCAGCCTTACAATATATGAGAAGATGGATACAAGCATCTACAATAACGATAATAAAAACTGTTTTCCTGGTCATTTTAAATGAGAAGAAAAAGAGACAAAACATAAGTTGTTTGGTTGTGTTGGCAAAACCCTACAATATAAATAATTATGAAGATGGAAAGGACCAGGAGAAGAGCATCCACATAATTGCAGACGATAGAAGAGATAATATACTTATGTTAAAACAACACATTGGTGCTTTGCTATTCCAATAAGAATCGTGCACACCAAATATAGGAAAAAGGAATAAATTATATACCTTAATGATGCTTGTTGGCCAATCTCCCCTAAGTAAGCTAGACTGTCTTCATCGATATAAATCTCTTCAACCTGAGCTCTAATAGCCAATATCTGCTCCAGATCACAAGTGATTAGAAATTGAAAAGGATAAAAAAAGTTTAGCCCTGAGCTTATGGCCATGTATAACGTTATTTTATAACATTATGGAAGCAGATATAAAAACCTGAATCATTTCAGTGAGACCATAAGTTTCTGTCCTTATAATGACCAGTCGATCTAGCAAATCCACAGGAATGCCATGTGGACTAGTCATGTCAGTGCCCCTGTGCACAAGTAGAATCATAACAAATCAGAATGAAGCACTATAAAGGCCTAACAACATGAAGGCAGAATGACTAGGAAGGAAATGTTTAAAAAACAACAGTGAGCATTCAAGGACACGATGGAAATCCATAAAATATATAAACAAAAAAAATGTAAATCAAAATTCACAAATTCAGAGAAAATGTGTCATTCTACAATAGTATTCTCTCAATCAGTCAACCGTCACATAAGTCCTTATTCACCATAATAATAAACCAAAGTTGACTTGATGTTTTTTTCCATTTTTTTTTACATCTACCTACTTTTTTCCATTATTATTCAGTATGTTCTCATACCTGACAGTACATATTCCTCGGTTGGTGGCAAAAATCACTATAGGTGATATTGTGCTCTCCAGAGCACGATTTAAGTAAGAAAAACATTCAATGTCTAGCATGTGAACCTGCACAAGAGTTGCAATATTTCAGATGAACTTGCTAAGTATGCAGCTGAGATCCCTAAAATTCAGAAGGAACTACCTCATCAATAAACAGCACACCAGGTACAAGCTCTGCAATGCCTTCATCAATATATTTATTAACAACCTGAACAACAAAAGTTTTACATTCAATTAATATTAAACATATCACCATATTAAAAGAAATTAGGGACGAGTTTATATGAATAAAAGGTAGGAAGCACAATATAAGAGTGTCATAAATATAAACCTTATTAATTTCCTGTCGCAGTTTGTCAGTGATTTCAGTTTTTCGAGGCTTCATCATCTGGCCCATAAGGGATAATATATCCTGTCCTCCTTGCGGGCGAGCATTTGCAGCATCAAGGTCATGTAGCGTAACATCCTAGGAAACCATTAGAGAGGGTAATGCACTTGCTATCATCATACTTGCATAACCTACTTCTAGAAATGAATCAACAAAATAGATGAAATCATTCATTGTGAATAACTATGTTGGCATTGCCATCAGAGTGAATTGTTCATGAACATTAACGAACCAAGCTTAAGCTTACTAATCTTCAAACTTGTTTATTTTATATGTCCTTTTACTATTGAGCAAATATAAACAAGCTTTATCGAGCTAACCACGAAGCTTGTTCAAAAAAGACCAGGACAAAGAGCAGGAGAAGAAGAGGAGAGCGTGGGAGTTAGCAGAAGCTATTACAATAATCGAGTTCTTGTGTGGTTAAGCATGAGGCGTGCAACTATAGCCTTGTGTAAATGTTAGAAATTTTGGGTTGTTCATCATATATTAATTTTGAGCATATGGCAATATACATAAGTTCTGAATTATAGAAGAAATATTATGGTCTGTTTATTTTGACTTGAGCTTGTGTTATATCATTGAGTTACAAGACATAACATGCTTTAAGTATGCTAGAGATAAGAACATATTTTTGTAATTTAAGCGCAGACATTCACAGAAAAAGAGCTGTGTATACCTGAGAAGGAATTGTGGTTCCATTATAAACGAATATTATAGTCAAAATTACAGCAGATATAAAAAAAACTATTAATTTCAGAGTTTAGGTTAGCTTAGACCGCATGTGGAAAAGTTGGCTGAAGGAAGTTGGGTGACGGCCTAGTTGGACAATGGAACTGGCTAAGTATGGCAGATATGCTTGGAATTCAATCAAATGGATTAGGTTCGACCAAGTGACAAACAATTTGGCCCAAGTAAAATTTAAGTGGAGTCAAGTTCAATGGCTGGGATTGAATTAGCACTGGATTGAGAGATATGGCAGAGCAGGATTAATTGCATCACAATTGGCAAATTCTTAGGTGATTAATCCAAAGTGGCCAGTAGTTTTGCCCAGAAATGACCTAGAGCACTGAGAGGTATTGTAACATGTTTCCTCTCAAAAAGTCTCATTCCACATGATTCTGGCTCCCTTTTTATGGGCCTCGAAATATGTGCCCATACAATAGCAGCACTTGAGGTAGCTGAGTGTTCAGATGGATGCAGATTATCTCTTTGGTGGACTTTATCTGTTCACACTCTTAACAAGCCATATATCTCCTAATTGGTTGCCCCTAAGACAAAGATAAGTCCATATTCATACATTTGAACACCTCAATTTACATGTGTCGTCCATCTAGTGGCTCATAGAATTAGTGGGCAAGTTACCCACACAAGTTACCCCTCATATAAAATTTAATGAAGTGATTTTGGGTCACAATCTCACTTTGAGTCACAGTCTTCTATATTTATTGTCATCTTTGAGTCACAACCTCACTTAACCTTTCTCCTTTTAATGGCAATGCCATCTATAAATAGCACTCCTAATAAAAAATTCTTCTTCTGCAGAAGTTCTCTGCCCAAGTTTTCTTTCAGGTCATTTTTTTTTACCAGAAAATATTTTTTTCACTACCCTAATAAGTATTTTCTTTTCGCATTCCCTTTCCCCAGGTCCTTGCTTAATTATTTACATATTCATATGCACTACACAACACACATACCCCCCCCCCTTCCATGCACCTGACTTTAAATCCCAAAGTTGCTCTGGCTCTACTCTCCAACTGAGATCACCTCGGCCAAACTTACCCTATATGTATCTTGAATTCAATCTCAGCTAAACTGAACCTAACTCAGCCAACATGCACTATCCAATTCTCCAAAATTCATCTCGTTGGCAGCAAACGCCCATTGTTGTTCACATTCCGCATCCAAAACAATTGAAACAAAAAATAATCATACCGGAGCAAAAGATTCAACTGGGACAAGTTTCATGGCAGACCCTCGACAATAACTAAATCCAAGCTTGAAAAGATGAGAATCAAGTATCATTTTCTTGGATTCCTGGACACTAGACCATCATTCCCTCTTCATCTACTTATCTTACAACTACTAAACAACTGGGATCCAAGCATTAGTCAATTTGCTCTCAATTCTTGGCGCCACCTTGTGATCCTTTTGCCTAAAGGTGTTGTCTTAGGAATCTAAGTGACTAAGAGAATATTCCGCCATGGATACGGCATCTACTTCACTCAGGCATGCCACATCTCACCCCGAACTGGATGGAAACTGAAAGGAATAGCAACATCTATCAAGAAATCCACACAAGGGGTTCACCATGATTCATTGCTCAGCATCCCCCTGGGACTCACTGCAGAGGAATAGTATGATGCAAAAAAAAAATGTTAGGACATATTTGCACTCCCACTTTCCTTGGGAACTACTGCAAAGAAAACCTCATAGCAACATGACTATGAGGCTCCTCCTCCATTATGATGCTACCTTCTCATGTAGATAAGGATGTCAATACAACAAATTTATAAAGATGAAAATTACTACAGCAGTAACAAATATTGACAAAAAAAATGTAACAAAATGTCACAGTAAAGAAAAAGCATATTATGGTGTAAATTAACAGATTACTAAAATGTACCACAATCAATAAAACTATTTTTATAACATTATACTATCTTCTGATGATTATTAAAGTGCCATGTAATGTTCATAGTGTTATGTCAATTTTTTATATTCTTCAGTTTTATGCTATAATATCTTTATAATTTTACTCATTTATGTAATATTTTTAAGAAATATTTTACTGGCAATGCAAGATAGATGTCAAAAAAACATTTACTTTTGGGTGGTAAATGATGGAAGATATAAATTCCTAAATCTAATTGACAGTGAGGACATTTTTTGATCATGCAAGTGAATGCTTGGCTAAAAGCAGTTTCCCTCCTATGTCTGTTTTTCTCTATTTCTTTTTGATTCTCTTCCCATATGAATAGAATAGCACTTCTTTTTCAAAAACACAATTTCTCTGGTTACTTCCATGACAATGATCAAAATTTATCATAAAGATGGGCAAGCATCCTGATTGATGACTGCTTCAGGAGATGCCAAAAGACGAGAAGACCATAAAACCAAATCACTTTATTAGCCAAATTATAGAAGAATAGTACTGGATACCAGCTTTTAAATGATTCTACAATAGATAAAGACAAAACTAATTAGCCTATGTAAATCATATCCATGTAGAAGACAAATCTATTTTTCAATCTCAAGATTACAAAACAAGGAGCCATACGCTGGCTCATATGTATTAGTCAGAATAAAAATGGGTTAAGAGACTAGTAATGAAGTACCTGTACTATCTCTTTTTTCTTATGAACTTCCCCTTTAGGAATTGGAACATACTCTTCCGCCTCAAGATCATATTCTGTAGCAAAAGCATCACATCTACCTACTCTTTTTACTGCACCACTATTTGCTTCAATGTAGATAACATCACCAACAGAAACCTGCAGAGAAGTTAAAATAACAAGAAACTCAAATAACTGACAAATATAATCTTGGATGATGTTAGAATGATAAAGGAACCACTTAAGATTAGAGGAAATAGAATGTCCTCAACTATCTAAAATATGTCTTCGGATGAAACAGAATAAGATGGGATCTAAAGTTAATCTCCACATCTCAACAACAGCCAA
Source organism: Alpinia galanga (assembly GCA_037177395.1). Taxonomy (NCBI): domain Eukaryota; kingdom Viridiplantae; phylum Streptophyta; class Magnoliopsida; order Zingiberales; family Zingiberaceae; genus Alpinia; species Alpinia galanga. Next base: position 2,345,391 of record JBAMHZ010000117.1, read on the forward strand.
GCCTTATCCCATTAGATGAGATTGGCTATATAAATCCTCCTATGCCATTGGACTCAGACCTGGCAAATTTGGACACGACACGAACACCATCCACTTTTTTCATATCTGGATCATACATTTTCGGATTCGTGTCTATTTCGTATCTAACCGTTAAACACGTAAAAATTTCGTGTTGCATTAGTGTTTTATCTCCTGACCCGTTAAGATCTGTTTACCTTTTTTTTACTTAAAAAAAATCTATACATGAAAAAGAAAGCTAAAGGTCGATCCCAATTAAGTCAGCCCAGTCTTTATGCCCAGTCCCCTATATGTTTTTGTGTACTTATAGATTGTGAGAATTATTAATTTTTTATAAGCTCATTTGCTTAAGTTATTATATTATTGTGTACTTGTAAATCTTTTTGTATCTATTGGTTTGGATCATGTATAGTAATCTGTTGTATACTTTGCTTAAGTTATTACATTTTCGTATAATTATGAGTTTTTTCGTATCTATTGGTTCGGATCATGTATTATAATTTGTTTTACACATTTTTTTTTTTGCCTAACGATCATGTTGTATTTATCAAAAATTAAGTAATTCGTATTTAGATTGAACCTATTGATACAAAAAATTAAACGAATCAGATATAAATTAATATTTTTTAGATCATGTCTAAATTGTGTTTAGACATTAATCCGATCTATTATCTAATTTACCAGGTCTAGTTATTTTTGTCTAAACAATTTGATCAACCGGTGTGACCGTACCATTTGAACGGTTCAACTGGCTAGTGTTTGTCTTGACCAATTCATTCAACATTAGGCCTAATTTGCTCGTCCAAAATATTCGAAACTTCGACCCTCAATTAGACTGTCTAATTCACGTGGATCATTCGCAATTAGACACCATTTAGACCAATAGATCCGCCAAATTTGTCTAGCCCAACCGGTCTCATATGATTCACTTGATTTGCTTTGCTCGGCCCATTGGGCATTGGCACTCTTTTTTTATTTTTCATCTAAAGACTCGCGCCATCGCATCGCATCGCATCTTCCACCCGCCCGCGTCACCGCCATCGAATTGACAATAGAAAGTTAAAAGAAGGTGGGCCCACAGTAACTGGATCGGGCCCGTTGAATGGGCAATACGAGGGCGTCTAATTTCTGCGAACCGCCTGAACCCTAAACTCTCAGAGATCCACTCTGTGGTCGCCATGGCAGTCGCCGCCTTCGCTCGCAACCAGCTCCGGCACCAACTGTACCTTCGCGCTTTCTTCTCTTCCTCGGCGTCCTCGATCCTCAACCCTTCCGATCCTTCCGCCGTACTCACTAGCAAGCAGAAGTCCCGCGCCGCCCTCCGCCTCCTCAAGTCCGAAACGGATTCCTCGCGCATCGTGGCAATCTGTCGTGCTGCCTCGCTCTGCCCCTCTTCTTCTCACCTCGACCGCCTCGCTCTCTCCGACGCCATCTCCGCCCTCGCCGAGTCCGGGTCCTTTACAGAAGTGCGCTCGATTCTTGACTCCCTCCCTCCCCCCTCCCTCCCCCACGCCATTGTACTATTTGGTCAAGCGGGTTTGCACGACGATGCCATCCGCGCTTTCAGAAAATCTCCCTCCGCCCGAACCCTGAACGCGCTACTCTTCGCCTGCATCGTCGGCAGCCGACACGAGGAAGTCAGCCGCATCTTCAGCGACTTCCCAGGCACCTACGGCATTACCCCTAACATTGACACCTACAACAATGTCATCAAGGCCTTCTCCGAGTCAGGCACCACACGTTCATTCTATTCGGTGCTCGACCAGATGTGCAGTGCCGGCGTCAAGCCCGACACGATCACTTTCTGCAATGCCCTTGCTGGTTTCTACAAGGAACAGCGGTTTGACGACGTCAACAAAGTGTTGGAGCTAATGAAGAGGCATGACTGTGACCATGGGCTAGGCATCTACAACGCGAGGATCCAGAGCCTCTGCAAGCTAAAGCGCTCGAATGAGGCAAAGGAGCTCTTCAAGGAGATGGAAAAAAAAGGAATAAAGCCGACTTGGATAACTTATAACCACTTGATATTTGGGTTTTGCAATGAAGGCCAATTGGAGGATGCCAAGAAGCTCTACAAGGAGATGAAGGAACGAGGTCGTGTTCCAATTGGCAAATGCCACTTCACTCTAGTACACTTCTTGTGCAAAGGTGGGGATTTTGAGGCTGCGCTATCTGTCTGCAAGGATTCTATGGCACAGAACTGGATCCCAAATTTCTCAACCATGAAGATGCTTGTGAGAGGGCTCCTTGGATCCTCAAAGGTGGAGGAGGCAAGGGACATAATGGAAAAGGTGAAAAACAAGTTCCCCGGCAATGCAGATATGTGGAAGGAAGTGGAAGAGGCATTTCCAAAATAGTCTGAAAAATCATAGCGGTATGCATTATTGGCTTTTGTTTCCACGTTCCTTTTGTGGCCTAGGTTGAATTTTATTTTATCAGTTTTTCGTGTG
>JBAMHZ010000117.1:2347958-2376961 GCA_037177395.1 Alpinia galanga
ATGGATAATATAAAGTCTGTCTGAATATGTTCTACTAATGATTGATGGCTCTAAACATTTTTTTTAACCATCAGGTACTTTATGTCGATACGCAATAAATTCAAATCTTATGATCCTGAATGGCCATTAAGGTCCTAAATGATATCTAATCTTGTGATAGATTCTATAACCATATTTCATAATTAGATGTTCCATAGTAATTTACTAATTCAACATTCATTATCCAGGTGGCCATCAACGTCTATTTTACATATTTCCAAATAATAGCTCTCCTAACAATATGAAGATACATTCTAATATAAACTTCTCACTATTTAGACATCCATCAAAATCAAATTCTAATATCTAATCAGCTCCAGTCGGTCAGATCTTCGATATATAAGTATTCAAATAAAAAATTATTACAAATACTACATGACTCTATTTACATTTATTCATGTATTTGCCTAACATTCATATTATGTACACTATAACCAAATGCGTACATACCTATGCATACATGAAGCTTCCTATAGCAGAAACATAAGGATAATTTCTACTGAACTTGATATATTTTTACTGATCAATGGATTTCTCTCTAAAACCAAATTAGGTAATCACCTTATCAAAATTTATATTACCAATGATAGAATGCCAAATTTAAACTATAAATGGACTTATTTAGTTTGTATACTAGGTGATTTAAATCATCATATTCAAAGTTCTCTGGCTGTACCATGTATATATATAGTCTCCCCAATATCTCGATTAAGGAATATAGTTTTAATGTTCATTTGATGTAGCTCTAAATCATAATGAGATACAAGTGTCATGATTATCCTTAGGGAGTCTTTCATGGACATAGGTGAGAAAGTCTCCTTTTAATCAATATCCTCCTTCTGAGTGAATCCTTTAGCTATAAGGTGTGTCTTATACTTTTTGACATTGTCGAGTAAATCTCATTTGGTTTTAAATATTCATTTACAACTAATAAGTTTCACTCTTTCAGATAATTCGACTAGCTACCATACACTATTATCTGTCATGAACTTTATCTCATCCTTCATGTTTCAGGGTCAGAACACTGTTTGACTTCTTAGAAAAATATAGGATCATTTTCTAATCCTATATCAAATTCATGATCTTGGAGATAAACATAATCACATGAAATGTGAATTTCCTTTACCTAGTGGATCACCTTAATTAGATACACTTGTGCTTGAGGTGCTAGGAAACCTACTCAGCGATAGGAGGAATTGCCTCAACCTGAGTAGATAATTCCTCTATTTGTATAGAAGAGGATATAGGAACATCATGAGGTACTACTCTTACTGGATGTGCAACACCAATAATATAAGATATGGAAATCATACCACTACTAGTTGCACTTGTAGTATTCGAAGAAGGATAGCTAATGTTGTTCTCTTCAAAAGGTACATCCCTGAATTTAGTGCTCCAATTGTCCTTAATGAACTTGACATTTTCTGTCTCAAAAAAGACCTATTTTAAGGGTCATAAAAATTAAATCCCCTTGACTTTTTGGAATACCCCACAAAATGATAGCTAACAATTCTTGTGTTCAGTTTTTTTTATTAGGCCTATAAAGCCTAGTCTCAGCTGGACAACCCTAATTGTGTAAATTTCATATGGGATTTTACTTTTTGCCTTACTGGATACTCTTTTGAGTAAGTAAATTACAATCTTGAGTGCTTCATCCCACAAGAACTCTGGTAAAAAAGTAAAAGATATCATACTTCTCACCATGTCCTTTAGGATCCAATTCCTTCACTCAGTTGTATCATTCTGATAAGGAGTATCAGACATGGTGTATTGAGTCATAATCTCACACTCAGAAAGGTAATTAGCAAAAGATCCTAGACATTGTTCATTAAATCCATCATAACGACTATAATATTTACCTCAACTATCAGATCTGACAACTTTAATCTTCTTACTTAGTTAATTTTCAACTTCAGCTTTGAGGATCTTGAACATATCCAAGGACTCTGACTTCTCATGCAAAAGGTATAAGTAGGCATATCGGGAGTAGTCATTAATGAAACTAATAAAATATATTTGTTCATTCCAAGATGCTTTAGGGAATGATCTACATATATCTGTATATATCAGTGCTACTTCATCGACTTACACTTTTATCTTTTTGTTAGTTATTTTCCCTTTAACACACTCTCTGTAGACATCAAAGTCTGATATGTTAAGGGAATGAGGAACTCCTTATGACATTAACCTTTCTAGGCATTGTTTAGATATATGTTCTAAATTCCTATATCATAATATAGATGAATTCTCTTCAGTCAAATTGCGCTTTGTATCTATATTATGCATTGTTTTATTGCTTGTGAGAGCTATGGTGTTTAACCTAAATATTGAACAAGAGTATCTTGATTTATCTAGACATTAAATGAAAATTAAGTTTCGCCTAAATGATGGAACAACAAATGTATTCTCCAAATCCAAAAAATACATTGGTCCCTAGACAAAGTCAGAAAATACCTATAGCAGTCACTGTAACATTCTTGTCATTACTAATATAGATGCATCTTTCATCATCAATAGACAATTGATTACTAAGACAATCATACTCAGTGATACTATTATGAGTGGTAATTCTAATGTTTATCCACCATGTGTCTATAAGTATAGTGACAAAATTAACTTCTAAATTAACAAAATTGAAAAGTTCATCACCAAACATTGCAGTTTTAGTATCCTTACTCATATTAATGGTCTTTTCATTTTCAATGATTTTTAAAACTAAAGTGGATGGAATATTACTTAAGTTGGCAGTTATTGAGTCACTGAATAAAAAAAGAGAGTATAAGAACACAATCTCACATATTACTAAGAGCATAAAGAGATTATAATTAACGATGCATATAATATGCAAGTATGAATATATGTGTGCAAGAATGAGATACCAAGTACAACATCATATTTAATCTTTGGACTGCAATGTGATTTGTTAGTAGTACTCTCAAAATTATAACTAATGATAACTTTGGTTAGTCATACCACTTGTCTTCCTTTGGATCAACACATGATACATATAATATAAAATTATAATTTATACGAGTTATATCTATCTGAGTCTATGGTTTATAAACTCTTAATCTACTACACAAAATATCTTCCTTTGGGCCGACATCATGTGTGCATGACCAACAAAATTCATTCTTTATATGTAAATCATTCTTAACATATATTTGTCGAAACATAACTTTCCTTTAGGTCAATTATGTTTAGCATAGACATACATCTATCTATACAATATATCATAAACCTCTCTAATAATTCTCACTTTGATAATAATATTAGTTAATATTAGTTTGAAATAGAATCATATGCATAGATAGATACCTTAGAAAATCTAGTAAACTCAACTATACTATTGCAGTCTAATGATGCAGAAAATGATCTTAACATCAGACTAAAAAACTTCAAAGCCTCCAAAAAGGTCTTAAACAACATTGTTAGGCTTGAGATATTCTATTACGGGGGGTTTACCCTAATGCAATAAACGTAGAGCTCTGAACAAGCTCGAAACACATCCTGGAATGCCTCAAAACTCATCCCGAGAAAAAAATTATGGCCTCCAGATGCGAGTCTCATATTTGATTTAGAAATATTCTGTTTTGACTTTTTAGACACAACAGTCAATTGACATAAGACATCAGTTGACTGATAGATGACTTATGATGATTTTTCGGATGAAACACGATGGTCTCACCATGAACAGTGGTGGTTACGTTACTGTTCTTCATGTTCTTTATGGAAAAACTCTAAAAAAAAATTAGTACCTAAAATTAGATTTTCTACTCACCTTTCCATCAAATAATCACATTTTATGACAATAGATCCATATCTCACACAAAACTGACGAAAACTTGTAACCTTATGTCATAACAATTAATAAAATGACTTCCTCTAATACCACTTGAAGGAAATCACGAATCTAAGACTTGTATTCAATAAATTGAATAGATACAATATGATTTGTAAATAGATCTAATCTTATCGAATTTTTACAATGAACAAGAAATGAAATGATGATAGTAAAATAAAAGAACTTGAATGTAGTAAAAAAGTCATCTTTTTATCTTCTACGAAATCCAAAAAATCTGTAGCAAAGGACGCGAGCAAATTTTCCATAGGGTGCTAAGGTGACAACATTGAATCACTCTTCCCCAATAAGGAGCAAGGAGTTTTATAAGAATATTCATTTTTATGATGACCACGTCTTATGTCTAGAGTTAATCAGATTCGTTATTGGCTCATTATTAATAATGAATCTGGATCATCAGATCCTACATATTAAATTTCACATCAAATAAATTAAAACTCATGAATCATCAATTAGATTACTTAATCGGATTTAAATTAGTACGATGCAATCGAATGATTACGATAATAATATATAAACTCACCAAATTAAAAAATTTAATCCAACAAAAAATAAATATCAATTTTCAGCTATCATGAATATCGGGTGTGTTTTCTATTTTGTTTTTTTCTTAATTGTCTTATTTTCGTCCATATAAACCATTCCATTTTAAAAGACACGCAAAGAAAATAAATTTTATTTATAGAAAGGCATTTTTGGTCCATATAATAAATAAAGCATGAAGGAAGATATCCAATGGCTTCTCTTCCGTAGCCTTCGTCCTCGAAATCTCGGAGGCTTGACCTTCCTCCTCCTACTCTTCCTCTAGAGGACGCCAGGTGGGCTGCGAATCTCACTGGCTTTCTCGCCATATTAGGGCTTCGAAAGAGGACCCGGTAGAGTGGCAACCTACGCCTTCCTTCCATTTCTTGCATCGGGGCGTGGATGAACGGACGAGGAAAGAGCAGGGGCTGATTCATTAATGGCTGATTGCTGTCTCATTGCGAGCAAATTTGCTTTTCGGTTTATTTTTCCTTTTTTGCTCTTGGAGGGTCTCGGTGCGTAAAACGCCAGCCGATTGATAGTCTGGCATAGGTTCCTGGAGTCTGGAAGGTGGGTTGTTGGTGGCGGTGATAACCTTTTCAGCTCAAAGATCGGATCTTGAGGTGTTTTATCGCGTTTTTCTGGCGGAAAGCTCAGATCTGCCTGATTGTTTAGGGGTTTCTGACGCAATCAAGCCTTCCCTTTTCGGTTTATTATTGCCTGTGCATCGTTGAGCGTGGCGTCAATACCGAGAAGCTTGCGAGTTTGGAGATCGAACGAAGGGCGTGCGCGCGGAGATAACTCCAGGTGGCAGATCAAAAGGGAGAGCACTGTAGGCTCTATCCTTGCTGTTGTTTTGCTCCGTTGTTTTTGGTTTTTATATTCCTCCAACGAAGAAGTATACTTTTTTTTTTCCGTGGTAGGAACTTTGTCCCCACGTGAAGACCTATCTAAGGAGCGATCTGGGAAGGCATCTAGTCTGCCCTAGCGTTCGGCCGTTTCCACCGAGTCACTCTTGTGTCTTTCTCTCGATCTGCTGTTACACCCCTCTAGGCTCGTCGTTCAGTCTTGAAACTGGCTTGCTGTAGCTACTTCGTTTGCTATCTTTGAATCTTGGACCCATCCTCTTATAGCTCTTGGCTTAGCAGAAAGAGGTATGAAGCCCACTTAATTTTAACGTTTTGGTTGTTTCTCTTTTGGGGGTTTTGAATCAGCTGTTGGGTTCATACCTATTACTGTCTGCAAAGTATTTACTGAAGGATTATCTTTTCTTTGGTTTTGTAAAGAAATCTGATCTGAGATTTTGTGTTGTAGGTTCTGTCATTAGAAGAAAAGATGCGAGGAGCTGTCCTTGTTGCCATAGCTGCCTCTATTGGTAATTTGTTGCAGGGGTGGGATAATGCAACAATTGCAGGTAAATCTACTCGACACCTTTCTTTGTGATCATCTGGTGATCATTATCAGGGGCTATATAAGTTATGAAAATTTGTTCGATTCATACTGATCAGTAGTGGATATAACAGACTTGGTAAAATTTTCAAATAATTTTCCAATTCCTTAGTTGCATAGGATAACTGAATATTCTTGCTTGATTGTGTTTCTTTCTCTTGTTTCTATAAGAGACACAGAATATGTGTTTCTCCTTGAAGAATTATGGCACCAGCATTAATAATAGTATTACAAGTTGGGCATGAATAGTTTTACTAGCTGAGAATGATTCCTTACACCATGCTGGATATATTGATACATAAATCTGGTTAATTTAATCCTACAGCAAACAACTATTTGTTAAGAAAACTTCTAATTGAGCTGTTCTTATTTATGTTCATTCAGGTGCTGTTCTATACATAAAAAGGGAATTTAACTTGGAGGCTGAGCCTACAATTGAGGGATTAATAGTAGCTACGTCACTGATTGGAGCTACTATTATTACAACATTCTCTGGACCAGTGGCTGACTGGATTGGTAGACGTCCCATGCTAATTATCTCATCAATTCTCTATTTCATGAGCAGTTTATTAATGCTGTGGTCACCCAGTGTCTATTTCCTGCTCCTGGCAAGACTTATTGATGGGTTTGGGATTGGTCTCTCTGTCACACTTGTCCCTGTATATATTTCTGAAACAGCACCTCCTGAAATAAGGGGATTATTGAATACTCTCCCACAGTTCAGTGGCTCTGGCGGAATGTTTATATCATATTGTATGGTCTTTGTGATGTCATTAATGGCTAACCCAAATTGGAGAGCAATGCTGGGTGTTCTCTTTATTCCTTCTTCCCTCTATTTTTTGTTAACAATTTTCTTTTTGCCGGAGTCTCCAAGGTGGCTTGTAAGCAAAGGGAAAATGGTAGAGGCAAAACGAGTTTTGCAGAGATTGCGAGGGAGGGAAGATGTCTCAGGTACATAAAGCTTGCCACTATAATTTCTCATCCTTATTGGGCTCATATACTTAAATAATTTGTTAAGGAGTGACTTGTTTTACATTTCAAGCTTTAGATACTACCAAGTATCCTATATTTATCTTGTGTTTTTTTCAGTGTTTGAACATGCTCTTACATGTATGAACTAAGAATTCTTGTCAGTATATTTGGTTTCATTTACTTTAAGGGAAAAATCTTAAATCTAGATTAGAATTCAGGTGCTTTAATAAATTAACTAAAACTGGATTTTTTTATTGATTTAGTCATAAACTAATTAAATTGTAGCAAACGTACTCCTTGCATAACAACTAAAATCTTTGTTAACTGATTCGCATAACTTGCTAACATGGCGTCGACAAATATAACCATGAGTTTGATACTTGGATTCTTCATGTGCTCCCTTTGCACCCGTGCTAGATACCAACATGCAAAATCGATTTGCTTCCCTTTTTACTTTACAACTATGTCAAATATACCTGAGTTATATATATTTGTCTGTCACATGTTAGTTAATGTCTCAAGTAATGAACCAGATTTACTAAATTAACTTTGCTTGGTTATATTGTCTTGATTTAATGAATCTTTCTAAATAAATTAACTCTTATTTTAGTTTATTCCTGTTTACCACCCATTAAAAATGCGTCTCAGAGTTGGGCATGTTTGGGCTTTTGAAAAGAAACTGTTAGCCTTTTAAACTTAACCTTCTAAAATGGTCCAATCCTTGTTTGACCTAATCTGAGAGAAGAGAGTGAATTTACCTGTACATTTATATTTGATGAGGTTGAAAACTTTACTAACTATGCATGATTAAAAATATTCTCATCCTAACCAATTGCAAGTGTTATATTTGCAAGTAGACTTGTTAAATGGCAATCTTCCTATAATAGCTGATGATTTGTTCGTTTTGTTATTCCAATATCTAAGTTTGAGCACACTTTCTTATTTTTTGAATAATTACAAAATTATACCATTGGTGTTTTATGCTATATTGTATTTTCTTATAAGTATCTTTTAGGACCGTTTGTTCCCATTTTCTAAACCTTATTATTGATTGAGCCTTTATGATTTGTTGGTCCTTTTCTTGCATCCTTGGGCTTAGAGCATCTCCCTTCATTGATTTCTTACAATCAGATTCCTAAAAGCTTTGAGTTTTGTGCATCATAACATAAACTATCAGTTCCGCAAATGCATAATGATTGAAGTATTAGTTAGCTCAGATTGTAACCTTGTTATAACTGTATTCAGATGAAATTTGTCAAGGGTAACATCATGCAAGATTATATCACCAATACTATTCAAATGAATTAATTCATTTTTATGACATTGGTCAATATTTTTTTGGTCTCGCTCTACCCCTTGCACCTTTCATTTAATAGATTAAACTCTTTTAACTATAGAATCTATTGATCATGTATAAATATGTTCGTATCTTCTTAATCTCTTTCCTCATTTACACCTAGCTATTGTCAAATATTAGATTTTTTATTTTATCCTTTCTAATAACTCCACAGATTCATTTTAGCATTTTGATTTTGCTTCACATGCTGCTTCCTAATAGTTCAATTCTGGGATTCTTAAAATATGATGTGATATACCACAATCATATAAAACTTTTAGCCTAAAGGGCATTTAGTGATCAACTTCAGAATCTCCTTTCCATTTCAATCAACCATTCAAAATTTCTTCTTCTTGTTGATAATAGATTTAATGTATCTAAAAATCCTGTAGATGTTTTATATGAATTCCTCTGAATTATTCCATCAATTCTTTTATTTTTGAAACTGTTTTTCGTGTATTAAACTTTTGTTCTACTTATAACATTTAGTTTTTAAATTTTTCTACAGTTTGAGCTTTGAATTTAATTTTAATTACACTTTTAGAAATTAACATAATATCATCAACAGCATCACAATTTAAACTATAACCTGTATATTCCTATCTATTTTTTCTCATGGTGTTTCTTTAATTTTGCAATAGAGTTTCTCAATTGACTCACATTTATAGTTTTGCATAGGGCATCTCTCTACCACCTAAAAGGATTTATCATACTTGTTAACTAACTTAGATGTTTATTTCTCAACCTTTTAGTTAGATCATGGATACATTAAACATTAGGTACTTAGTTGTAATATTCTGTTGTCAAGTGTTTACACTATGCTTAGTTATGAAATTTTATGGTAATAAACTTGTGTTCATGACATGCATTTTGTGGTTTTTTGCAGTCAAAGAGGGTACACAAAGTGTACTTTTCAATGTCTTATAACTTATCTAACAGAAATGCTAGTTGTAGTATTTTGAAATATTCGTAATTAAAAATCAAAATTACCAAAGTATCATACATTAAGGTGACAATGTTGTGCTAAGTCATTTTACATTCATAGTGTTTATATTTCTCATTTGTTAGGTGATGTAGCTTTGGGTGAAAATGTCTAGGATATCACATGATATAGCTGTATGTATATATAAAAACTAGCACGTCTATACTAGGTACTTTTGAATCTGGAATATGTTTGGATAAAACCGCAGGTTTTTGTTGCCTTTTTCTTGTATTGCTAGGCTGGTAACCAAGTCATAGCTGATCGTTTAATATTTTATGGCTAATATTTTGTTACCATGGTCTTTGAGCTAAAGATCACAAACTCGTTAAAGTGTTTAATGACAATTTCTCTTGATTTTTTTTTTAAACATACAGGAGAAATGGCTCTGCTTGTCGAGGGGTTGGGAGTTGGTGGCGAAACTTCCATTGAGGAGTACATCATTGGTCCTGCTAATGATGGTGCTGATGATGATCAGGGAGCAACTGCTGATAAGGAACGCATCACCTTGTATGGGCCTGAAGAAGGTCTTTCATGGGTTGCTCGGCCTACAAAGGGACAGAGTTCCCTTGCTCTTGTATCTCGCCGTGGTAGTATGGTAAATCAACCTAGTGTACCACTGATGGATCCTCTAGTTACTCTATTTGGCAGTGTTCATGAGAAGTTACCTGAGTCTGGAAGTATGCGCAGTACACTATTCCCAAATTTTGGTAGCATGTTTAGTGTGGCAGAGAATCATCATAAAACTGAGCAGTGGGATGAGGAAAGTCTTCAACATGAGGGTGAAGAATATGCATCAGATGCTGGAGGTGATTCGGATGATAATTTAAATAGTCCATTACTTTCGCGCCAAGCAACAAGCATGGAAGGAAAGGATATTGCCCCAGGGCAGGTTAGTGTTTTGAGCATGAGGAGAAATAGCAGTCTTCTGCAGAATGGTGGAGAGTCAGTTAGTAGTATGGGTATTGGCGGAGGATGGCAATTGGCATGGAAATGGTCTGAGAGAGAAGGTGCAGATGGGAAAAAGGAAGGAGGATTCAAAAGAATATATTTACACCAAGAAGGTGTTCCTGGGTCAAGGAAGGGCTCTCTTGTTTCTCTTCCACGAGTTGATATACCTGAAGGAGAGTTTATTCAGGCTGCCGCATTGGTTAGCCAACCTGCTCTTTTCTCAAAGGATCTTATGGGTCAGCACCCTGTGGGGCCAGCCATGGTCCATCCTTCAGAAGCAGCTGCCAAAGGACCAAACTGGGCTGATCTTTTTGAACCAGGTGTCAAACGGGCATTACTTGTTGGAATTGGGATCCAAATACTTCAGCAGGTTAGTTCTACTGGACGCAAAGAAAGATGATGATAGTTCATATACACAAGTTTTTGCTTATGGCATAAACAAACTCTCTCCATATAAACACTTAGGTTGCTGACACAACTTGTTGCTCCTTTTTTCACCATTTTGAAAAGTTGCTAGCTAATTTTTTTCTATCAGGAGCAGAGTACAGTATCAAAGGGTTTCTCATATGAAATGTGGCTGTGAAAGTGTCAATATTGAGACCTATTGCATTTAAGATTCTATCATGTGTATCACAGTAACATATAAAAGTTACTAAATGTGCTGTGTTATTCTAATTTGATACTTTGCGCTTGCAGTTTGCTGGCATAAATGGTGTTTTATACTACACACCACAGATTCTTGAGCAAGCAGGTGTTGCAGTTCTTTTATCGAATCTTGGTCTTAACTCAACTTCAGCATCTATCCTTATTAGTGCTCTTGTAACTTTGTTGATGCTTCCTAGTATTGGTGTCGCCATGAGGCTCATGGATATCGCTGGGAGAAGGTACTCAATCTTTAGAAAATACCCACAGTGACATCATTGTTTAACCATAAAATCTTGAAACTTGCAGGTTTCTGTTGCTTTCCACAATTCCTGTCTTGTTAGCCTCACTTATTGTCCTGGTTCTTTCTAACCTCGTGGACATGGGCACGGTGGTTCATGCTGTGCTTTCCACTGTCAGTGTTGTTGTCTACTTCTGCTGCTTTGTCATGGGATTTGGTCCGATCCCTAACATTCTCTGCGCGGAGATCTTTCCAACGCGTGTCCGTGGTTTGTGCATAGCTATCTGTGCTCTCACATTCTGGTTTGGAGACATCATCGTCACGTATACTCTTCCTGTTATGCTGGAGAGCATTGGCCTTGCTGGTGTCTTTGGAATCTACGCAGTCGTATGCACATTAGCTTTCATATTTGTGTTCTTGAAAGTCCCTGAGACAAAGGGCATGCAACTTGAGGTCATCTCTGAGTTCTTTGCTGTTGGGGCAAAACAAGAAGCAACTGATTGATTTGTTTCAGAACGTTTGGTATCTTGGTAATTTGCGAGTCGAGATCTGAAGTGAGGTTTGATCTGCTTAGGTAGAAGCCTCGACCTTAAAAAAGCTACTTTGAGGTTGCTAAAAGGTGGCGATGCTCTCTATTTGGCATTCCTCCGTTGGTTTGTAAGCATCAATCTCTGAATATCTCCTTTTTTTTGTATGGTATTGTTGGATTCACTATAAATATTTTCTTGAACCTGAACAGAAAAATAAAGAGATCAAGTTTTTTGTTTTGTTTTTTTGTTTTGGTGGAGATATAAAAAAAGCCTTGTGCCTCAGCCTCTGGCACTTGAGCTGCAGCTGTAAATGCATCAATTTGGTTTGTCGATCTGCTGAATATGGTTTAATAATAACAGGAGTATTGTGTAACTTAATGACGAAACCTAAGCGAAGAAGCAAACAGTCATGCATTCAATCCATGTTGTAGGAATTATCTTTTGCTGCGTAAAAAAAAAAAAAAAAAAACACATGTAGATTCATTTCCACATAAAATAGCTTATTAATAAGGAGGATAAAACATCAATGCATCATAATTTTATTGCAGAAATGTAAAATTTTAGGAATTCAAAGGGTGGAATCTTTCAGCCTTACTAATATTCACTGGGTAAGAGAGAACATTACAGTTTTATCCTCTTCTTCGTGGACCAACAGTATACCTGCCTGCCCTCCATGTTCCCAGCACACACCAAGACCTTATAAAACCCTATAAGCTCACATTGAGCCATTGCTGAACCCACTCGTGCCCTCGTAGCATAGCATTCCCAAGCCATCACCAAACCCCCAACCCCTTTATTGACAATGCCAAGCTCTACTGGCTGCTTTCATGCTGCGAGACAATTTGATTCATAAATTCACACAGGGAATTCTCTCATCCACCAGGTTTCAGCTGAACAAATTTGGGAAAAAAAAAAAGAAAATTCATTCCACAGAGAGGAAATTTAATTCCTTTACATTTGGTTGGCCATTAGAGCTTTCTCCTCTACGCACCCAAAAATTCGAACCTTAATCCCTGTACATCATGTCCCATCCATGTCTTTAAATCCATGGCTGTGACACTCAAGTACACAGATCGAACCATAAAAGTACACATCCTATTCATCTTGGCAAAATACCGGTTACATATTTACAACTTCTGCTCCATCCCTTCCTTCGATTGTACTACTATTACAGTTACATATGTTAGCGGCCTATGACTACAAACAAGAAAAAGAAGAAAGAACTTTGTTGAAGGATGGAGCAAACGCCACAAAAAAAAAACAAGTACAATGAGCATTGCGATCTCATATCCAAAAATATTGGAATCGAATGGGATGATCCACACCAAAACTTAGTCATGACAGTTAAACAGATATCTAAGATCATCTACTGTGAGCCGGGCCGCATGAGTACCGGTTTGGTCTTCACCAAATGCAGAAGAAACCATCTTTCTCTTCTCCTCCTGCAAGATGTAGGAGGCATTATTTATTTGTCCGAGCAAGAAAACCAAGTTTGCAGCTGTTTTAAAATCAGAAATTACTGAAAGGCAGCATAATGACAAAAGGTTGTTGTCAAGAACAGTGCACAGAATCTAATTGTCATGCAGTCCAACAATTACTCGGTCAATAGTTATTTTACCGTAATTATTTATTTCTGTTGATATAGACAATTAGATAATCAGAGTTTGTACATGGTTAGTGAACAAATCCAACAATGACGTAGTCATTTAATGTGTCTTGCATAATTTGATTACTGCAATTAGTTACAATGAACTTCGAGGTTTTGACGAAGCTAACATAAGCATAGCTGTCATTTAAATGTCAGAAAAGAATAATAATGTCCATGAACAAGTTACCTGAAGAGCCAATATGCGATCTTCAACTGTATCTTTGACAGTTATTCGGGAGACAGTTACCGGACGAGTCTGACCAATTCTATGTGCTCGATCAATTGCTTGGTCTTCAGTGGATGGGTTCCACCAAAGATCAAGAAGAATTACGTGACAAGCAGCAATCATATTCAGGCCAAGACTTCCTGCTTTTAACGACATAAGCATAACAGTTACCTAAGAGAAACATGAATGATTACTTTACGAGCACAAAATAGTTCAAGATAGGCAAGGATAGAAGAAGTATTAAGCATAATACAGAAGAATACAACATAAATTTTTTTGATTATCTGACCTCTGGATCAGTGTTGAAGTCTTTTACAGCCTTGTCTCGTGACACAAGAGACATTGTTCCATCAAGCCTCCTGTACTGTATTAGACTTTCATTCAATGAAAGCTCAAGCAAGTCTAGCATGCTGGTCCACTGGGAGAAAACAATGGCCTTCTCCGGAACTTCAGTGGTCAAGTTTAATCCAGTGGAAGCAGAATCTCCAGAACTTTGATTTGCAGACTTCAGTATATCAAGTGCTGCTTTAATTTTAGATGATATATAGCCACTATGGGTAATCAGTTGCTCATCAAATGCAGAACTGGTTGAAGTTTCATCATCAAAATTTTCATAGATACAACCCTTCAGGGTACTACGTGAAAATACACAATCAGTACCAAGTAAATCTTTACAACCAGGTGCAGGACACATGTCATAACCAATTAAGCGTTCAGATACACATTGGTAGCAGAAGACATGACCACACATTGCTACAACACCATCTTCTGGAGGATCCTATGAAAGGTACCAAATTGTTAGGCCTCAGTAGGACAACTGTAAAATAAACAACTTAACTTCTAAAAAATGTTGCTAACTGAATAAGCTTCATTATTTGTCTGGCTAGTAGAAATATTGAATTGTGAGAAACACACAGTAGAATGCAACTAAACAAATTGAATTCATTTTAATATTATAAAGTTCAAAGCTCTAAAGACAGAAAATATAAGTTTCTGCTACATAAAAGAAAAAGGTCTGTAATGGAAGTGTGAGCAAACTTGGAAAACATTTGATAACTAGATAAATAACTTCAAGCCTTAATGTGGATCAACTCATTTCCAAACTAACCTCGATGTCAAGCTGTTAACAGGGCAGGAAGGAATATAATTTGGCAAAAATAAATCATTAAAGAAGTTAACATATCTAAATCCAACCTCAAGTTGAAGGTTAAATGGCAGAACAAGAACCATATGTTACAGTAACTTCAATTGATGAATAATATTTTCAATTACAAGAATCAACTATCTAATGGTCAGATGTTAAGCACAAAATGGGTTATCCCAAGTTTAATCACTTAGTTTAAAGTTATCACGTTGCATCAGTGTGCACAAGTATTTATGGTATATTTGGTTGACAGAATGAAATTTGAAACTGATAAAGAATCTAAATTTTATTATAGGGAATTGAATTAACAATCGATGGAATATGAACAACTATTCCTCAGTTTGGTTCACAAACAATAATTTGATTTCCTACATTTGATTTGTAGAGAGGTTGTAAATAATAAACAAGGAATAACTTTTACAAATATAAAATATACTTAATGTATTTTATTTGATCGATCCAATTTCACAGAACCAGGAACAATCCACTCATTAATCCAGTTGTCTGACTCATCCACCTATTTGACCCACAGCTTAATCGACTTCTGCAACTCATATAGCCCAACTAGCCTATTTGTCTCGACAGACCTGCCCTTCTTGACCAGCCCATCTGATCTGTCCAACCCACCTGACTCACTTAACTCATCTGACTCACCCAAGTTGACTGACCCAACCAATTTGCCTAGCTTGACCAACCTAAGGTAAAAACCATGTTTAAGTTTGATAATTGCATTGATTAGGTTTCAAAATCAGATCTGGAAAATCACAGTAAGATAAAGCAACAACCATTTTTAAGAAAAAGTATCTTGGTGAACTTCTAGTGTGGTCATGTATTGGGCATAGTGACAACGGCAGATGATCTTTTCTTACAAATCTTACATCGCTCATGGATATTCCAGATCCAAAAGAATGATAAGGTTTTTTACTAGGACATCTAGAATTTAAGTCCAGAAGATTGCAATAGATATAGTTAATTAGTTTCACATTGAAACTCCGGTTGGTATATCACATTACACAATACCTATAGGTTTCTAACACTGTGGATCAGAGCATTTACAGTATTGTTAATGTTTCTGTTTAAGTTACAAACCCAAGTGTGGCGCATCTGACAAACAAGATGGAATTGAAGGTAATATGCTGGCAGAAAAATTTATACTCTATGAGCATGCATTGACACTAATATGTTTCTCTAATTTCTTATAGAAAGATATAGGTATTTGTTCCAATGATATTTTTTAACTAATCTACAATTAAATCAATGCAACAATAGGCAACTTTTAGGAGATTTAATAAGATTTATTAGGCCGGTAATCAAATTTTTTAAAAATTTAGATAACATATGTCCAAGTTTACCAGTTTATTTGGGAAAATTACTGTGTTGGATACTCCAAACTCTACCCGAGACATAATTTAAAGCACAAGAAAGTAACTTGTCAAAACTCAGAAGGATGCACATTCAGAATCAGTGTAGAGAAGCCTTACACTGCAGATGGCACAAATGGCCAAACCTTCCAACTGATTAAGTAAATTAATAAGCATTTCCCTGGGAAGTTGTCTTGCCATATCAAATGATTGTTTTCCAATAGTATCTGTGTGAAATCCTTTAACTAGGAGGGGATGATCACAGGCTTGCCGAAGTCGCAGCAGAAGCATCAATATACTTGCATAATTTTGTCTCAATGTCCCCATGGCAGCAAATTCCTGCCGACATTCACAACTTCATATATCTAGCATACTATATAAGGAATATATAGTAAATGTTTCCAATAAAAAGATTTTCACCAGTAGAGGTTAATGGAACAAGGTGATTAGTTAGGAGAGGAATGAATGAACATGCTCATTGTGGTGAAATTGTGATAACTGATAGCACCATTTTGAACTAAAACTCATACAGAGGATTTGTGCAAAATTAATGAAATATGGGGATAATTATCTTGCAGAGAAAAAGAAATTATCTCACACTGTGGTTAATTAAATTAAAATTTTATTAACAGAAAGATACCCAATGCATTGACAAAGCAACTTTTCTAGACTCCATCCTAACTAAAATAGCAAATAAAAAGCACTAATCAAGAAATATAATAATCTCATCAAACTACTACACAATTAACAAATACCTATTGAACTCAAACTTAATTAAAAGATAACAAATAGCACAATATACAAAACAGAACAATTGCCAAAATTAATGACAATTTAAAATTTAAATGTCATTTACTTCTTTACATCACTACCATTTAAAGAAGGAAAGGCATTAGTTTGAATTTGAGATTGTAATTGATTTTGGTAATTGTTACATTTTGGGTATTGTATATATTGATATATTTTAATTTAATAATAGTTTAGTGAGTACCTTTTAGTTTGGTAATTTAATTTCTGTATGAAATCGTCTTTCTTTGCATAAGGTATTTATCCTCACACTTCCACAAATTGCTTCAAATTCTTTTTGTTAATTTTGGTTTGATTTGATGTTGCACCATCTCTCTCCTAATAAAGATAATCCTTTTCAACTTAATAATAAAACTTTATATCGAAATATGCTAATAAATATGTACAACACAAAGTAAAAATAGCCCTCTTTATTGATTGTTCATCATTGTTGTCACATCATGATAATCCCAACTCCCAACAATTTGGAGTGGCTATATGATTATTATTTCTCCAATGAGCTCTAATAATAATCAAACAAATTAAATTATTTTTATTACATCAATTAAAATATCCTTTAACATTCCTTTACCCGCATACACCTTCCATTATAATTAGCTGAACCCTCAGAACCTGTGGGTCACCTTTGAACATGCCTACACCATTTCAATTTACTTCCTCTTGTTTTATATAAAAAAATAGCAGAAAAGATATATTTTACTCTAATTTAGTATTTCTGAAATGTTGCAAACCACATTGCAGAATTTACTCAATTGCTATTGGCCAAAAAGCGCAATTAAATATAATGTTCAATAACAATGACAGAGACCACAATCAGAAAGATCCATCCATCAGGCAGTGAATTGGATGTGAGGAGAGCAGTAATATGAGATGAGAAAAATAATTACTCCAAAAGCCAAGGATACGTTTGCTGTTATAGCAGTAAAATAAATAAGTTTGCCAAAACCTTCAAAATCTGTATCAGAAATATCTTTAGACTATTAAAAGGGTTTAGACCCAATTCTCTTTCTTCAATTAGATCAGCAGTCATTTCCACTACTTCCTCGAGAAAAAGAGGACACCTTACACACTATGTGCTAAATCAATTCCAAGAAAATGTTTAGGACTCCAAGATCTTGAGTAACAAATTTTTTCTTCCTGTCTTTTTTATTTCCAAGGCATATACATATCACACTGCTGTTAGAATAGACAAAAGTCATTAGTACCACATGGCTAATTTATTTATGCACAAAATTCTTGAATCTTGTATATTCACATGTAAGGTAAAATTACTTCCTGAAGAATAATTTTATTATATAACTTTTCTTATTAACCTGGTATTAGAACAATATTCTCCTTGTTGGCTTCCCCATCCCCCATCCACTGCCATTTTTTGCATCAAACCTTTCGTTGTGACCAATGCAAACATAATAATCCATGTTCACCATTCATATCCACAACTAGAACCCATGTGTAAACCTACACTCAACCATTGCACCACAACCAAAACCCATGGAATGACTTGATTCGTCCTTAGGAATCACACTTAAAATAAAAACCAACACCTGTGCCATTTTCTGCATCATCACTTTTGTTGTGACCAATGCAAGCATAATAACCCATGCTCACCATTCATATCCACAACTAGAACCCATGTGTAAACCTATGCTCAACCATTGCACCACAACCAAAACCCATGGAATGACTTGATTCATGCTTAGGAATCACACTTAAAACCAAAACCAACACCTGTGCCATTTTTTGCATCAAACCTTTTGTTGTGACCAAAGCAAGCATAATAACCCATGCTTACCATTCATATCCACAACTAGAACCCATGTGTAAACCTTTGCTCAACAATTGCACCACAACCAAAACCCATGGAATGACTTGATTCATGCTTAGGAATCACACTGAAAACCAAAACCAATGCTAGTGCAATGACTCAATCTTGTACTTTCTTGTGACTAGTGCCACCACATTTGCACATAGGGGCCACACTCACACAAGTCATAACTAGTACCAACACACACAGTTGCATTCTCTTAAAGTAAACCCACTACAGATAAAAGGATAATCCGGTGCACGAAGCTCTCAGTCTTATTCTTCTTTTTACAAAAGCATGTTTCCATGACTCGAACCCATGACTTCTAAGTTATAAGGTAACAATTTAACCGTTGCACCAAGGCTCCCCTTCACATATGCAGCAAAAATATAAACAAGAATAAGAGAAAATGCTAACAAGTTATTTAACGTGGTTTGGTCCCTATTTCATGATCCATTGACTCATTAGGTGAGTGACTTCTAAAAAATACCATACTTGTTCTGCTTAAAGAGACAGGAGAAACCTAGTATAAAAACAACTTTTTTTCTCTTACAAATGCTAACACCAATTCAACATAAACAAGAATCAGAATCTGAACTATAAAAGAACTCAAACTCCTTTTAGATCATCAAGGACTCGAGAGTGCTTAGAAATTAAAAAAGACAACTTATGAACAGAGGATTGCATTATGAAAGTTGTATCTTTTGAGGTTCCCTTGCTTTCCTATTTATAGTTGCAAATTGACCTTCAAACAGCGGATAAGACTAGACTTGTTAATTGGCTTTATTCTATGAATCAAATATAGATCAGTTGACTCAACGGAATGAATTTGCAACCTTATCTACCAACTGATAACATTTAATCGACTCAAATCCACTAAGTATTCACATGACATAATATTTGTATGTAGTAGCTAGTAGATGATTTTTAGTAGGTATACATAGACATATCTCTTTAAACATAAATTTGACACTATTGAATGTTCATTACTTTTTGCAAAAGAGGAAAAAACGAAAAGGGATCAAAATCAATCAGAACCAAAGTGATAGTGGTGGAGAATATAAGAACATGATATTCAAAATTATTATAAAGGTAACATATATTTGCATAAAATTTTCACTCCAACAATAGTACACCTCAACAAAATGGAATTGTGGAAAGGAAGAATTGTGCAGTTCAGGCATCTTGGTCCACGTTAAACAAGTACTATTTCCTGAAGTACTTTTGTGCTGAGATTTTTCATACTACATGTTATGTTCAATATAACATAAATATTTGCATTCATTCTTAGTGAAAAATTCTTAAACTTTGGCTATGGAAGAGTACTCTCAGTTAGGCATCTTAGTTTATTTGATTGTAAGACATGTTTAAATACTAAGGATCACTTAAGGCAATAATCAAACATTTTGGGTAGAAGAGTCTCCTAATGTTGTATTTAACGAGTCTACTCAAGTGTATCCCAGGTTTTCAGAGGTAGATGTACAAATTAAGAGGACGTAGCTGTAAATGATGAACATTAATCAACAAGAAGCAAGCATATGCATAAGAGAAATCAACCAAGGGGAGCAAGAGAAGAATCAAAGAACGATGAACCTAGGAAGAGGATTAGAAGAAATAATTCAACCACTCTTAAAAGTCTACAAGGAGAACCCAAATATCCCCTTGAAAAGGTGATGGGAGATAGCCCTCAAGAGTAAGAACGAGATCTCACTTTAGACATGTAGATAGCAATGTTGCATTCATCTCTCAAATTGAGCTAAAAATACATAGAAGAAGCATTGCTTGATCCAAATTAGGTAGTTTCTATATAAGATGAACTAGTCCTAAGACCTATAATTGTTCAATCATTGGAACTTGATGATGAAATGGGCGTGTGACTTGAAATAAGGCTACATCAGTGGCCCAACATTTCAACCCAGTACATTATGATAAGACTCATTCTCCAGTAGCACAACTCAAATCAATTTATATGTTTTTAACTTTTGCAACATTAAAGGTCTACTCTTTCAAATGGATATAAAATTCTACATTTTTAATGGATTTATAAAGAAAAAAGTTGTGAAACACTACCCAATTTTGAAGATTTGTAATATCTAAATCATGTTTTAGATTAAAAAATACATTGTTTGGTTTGAAACTAAGTCCCTAGAGCTTGGTATATAAATTTTTAAGTTTTCTTATCTCAAAATATTTTAAACTCGGTGCAGTTGACTTACATCGTTTATTAAAGACAAAAATAAAATTATTTATTAAATATAAAAATAATGATATTTTTACTATACAAGTTTGCATAGATGATATCATTTTTGTACAACTAATAAAGAATTTTTGAATATGTCTACCACTCTCATGCAGAGTGAGTTCAAGATAAGCAAAAATTAAAATCAATTTCCATTGAGCCATGTATGCAAAGGAGATCATCACATGATTTGAAATGAAAACTGTGAAAGGTTGTCAACCCCAATAGCAACAAAAATAAATTAGACAATGGCATGAATGGTAAAAGTGTTGATTTTGAAAAAAAAAATTAGAAGTTTAATTCGAAGGATATTGTTTTTAACCACTAGTAGACCAAACTTTTTTTTTTACGGTAGGATTATGCATTATGTTTCAATCGGTTCCTAAGGAGTCCAAACTTGTGGTAATTAAAAGAATCTCAAGGTATCTCAAGGGCACTCTTAATCTAGGTCTTTAGTATTCAAAGAATGACTCATTGGACCTTATAGGCTACTTCAACTTCAACTATGCAAGTTGCAAGTTGGATAGGCAAAACACTAGTGGAAGGTGTCAACTCCTAATATCCTCCCTAGTAAGTTGAAGTAATCACAAATAACATTATATTGCACTATCAACCACTAAGGCTGAGTCATATATATGGGAGAATGCATGACACAATTATTGTAGAAGATCTTAGATTAGCAGAAACAGTAGTGCAACTCCTATGTGAAAAATTTTGAACCAAACTAAAAATCGCGTGCATATTGTATACATTATTTTAGGACAAAGCATATTAAAATCAATCACACTTTATGACATAACACCAAATTATATTGAATCCAAGTTAAATCTCTTCATTCATTCACTAAACCCCTTTCCAAAGTCTAATTTAATACACTTGGGAGTTAAATATGTGCTAGTTGATATTTAGGTTGGATTCATTTTTGTTTATATCCAATATGCATGTTAATACTTTGAACTTTAAAATGGCATAATCACAGGACATGTAGAACAATTATGGTGATACCTTGACCTCATCTCATTAAAAACATATGAGCTACCATGATGTTAGTTATGATGCATTTATTAGGGTAATGTCATATAAATACATAAATCATGAAAATGACAAATAATGAGAATAGGAAAGACTACGGTACAACACAATGTATATGTAGTTCAAATGATCATGATTAGAAACGTCCCTTATTTTATAATCAAACTAATTTTTCAAACAGTTAAAAAAATTTTAAAAAGATTGAATTTTAGTATCTTATTGCAAATATTATGCTTGAAAAAGATGCATTTACAAAGTAATAATCTCTTAGTTCTGCTGGAAAGTTAAAATTCACAAGCATATATTTGATGCTAAATTATGAAGCAAAAAATACTAAATTTGTAAAGAAGTTTAGACTTAGTATCATTTTTCAAAAATGAGGTTTGTCTGTCATAGATTTCACTTTATTATTATAGAGATGTAGCATTGTCAAGTGTCAAGAATAAAGTTTTTATCTTATAGCAAATATATGTCCACTTCCCAGGTGCAATTCAAGAAAGATTAAAAAAATCATCATATTGTCTTTAATACAATTTATCTCTTTGTAAAAAAATAGTTTTTCCAATAGAGTTTTCTTCCATTTTATGATAAGCAATGATACTTTTGATAGGATCATGGATCATGGTTTTGAGAAGTGGTCTAGGCCACCTAGGCATTTCCAACACGCCTCTGCTTCACCTATAAAAATGGAGATAGGTAGACCATCAATGCATTGATTGGGAAAAGGGTGGGTTCAGTGACAGAAAAGGCTCATTCAGTAGGAGAATGGGAATGATTTGGTTATAACTTATAAGTCAATCCCTTCTATTCTCCTTCTCACACTGAAACTCAACTTTTACACTGAAACCCCCTCTTCTCCCTGAAATTTCTACGCTCAATGTTGTTGGCATTCTCAATTATTCCACACGTGACACCTCTACCTAAAAACAGTGTCACCGTTCATTGTGACTCTACCCATGATGCCTCTACATGCATCGAACACAATGCTATCACCACTGCAACTACATACACAACATTTTCACAATCCACTGCATTGAGACTCCTCCACAGCATCCCTCTAAACCAGTAATTAGTCACCCTCCACCCATAACAACCAGCCACGTTCACATAATAGTAACCAGTAATTTGGGTGCTTTGCGACAGTCATAACCCCATCCCCAACAGTAATAACCCCATCCCCAACAGTAATCAGCCACATCCACAGCAGTACTGTTTCACCCGTTCACCAACAGCAGTAACTGAACAACCTTCAGTTAATTTTTTTCTTTTTGTTTCCCTTCACAGTTGCCCTTTTTTCTTATTTTACTTCTCATTTTAGATTTCTGATTTTATAATTTTATCTTCTTGTAGTGTTTTGTTTATTGTTTAGTGAATTAAATATGAAAACAACCTCAACTCAACACAGGATAGCACGTTCTGATTTCTATAGACCTTAATATTGTTAAGTGCAAATTCTGTGGCAAGGAAACCATGGAAGGAGTATCCAGATTTAAGCATCACCTTGCTCGTATTTAAAGTAATGTTGTGGGTTATTAATAGCTAATAGCTAACAAAGTGATCCTTGAATTGGAGTCAATCAAAAAGAAAAAGATTGACAAGGTAAACTTGATTCAACAAGAAAGGATAAAGGTTAATATTTCAGGGGAAAAAAATCCAAGGAGTGGGCGATAAAAGGCTAAGAACTAAAGGACCATTGGATCGATTTACAGTTAGTGATCCAGAAATAGTTGTGGCATCACAAGATTCTGCAAAGCAAAGCAGCATCAAAGATAGATTTGCCAAGGAAGAAAAGAATAGAGTCCACCAGCATATTGCTAAATGGTTCTATGAAGCAGGTATTTCATTTTTGCAGCTTCCTTGAAGTCTTTCCATACTATGATACAGGCAATCAGTGAATATGATCTCATCTATAAAAGTCCAACTCTTTATGATCTTGGTGAACCTTTACTCAAGAAAGAAGTGGTAAAGATTAAAGAATATTGCAAGTCCATATGGATACTTGGAAGAGAACCAGTTTCACTATTATGACCAGTTTGTGTTTTCAGGGACAAATAAGAAGAGCAGCAGCATTATGAACTTGTTTGTATAGTGTGAATTAGGCACGAATTTCTTGAAATATATTAATGCATTTGAGAACTCCCATGCATTTTTAAGATTGTTGATAAATATATGGAGGTTAGGGAACAGAGTGTTGCAGATAGTAACAGAATGCTGCGGCAAATTTAGCCATTGAAAGGTTGATGAAAAATGACTGCCTATATATATTTTAGTCTTTTTGTGCAGTTCATACAATTGATTTGATGCTTGAGGAGGTTGGTAAGGAAAAAAAACAACGATACAATCGAAAAGCTAACTATCATTGTTTTCAAATATAATCGCCATAAAACTTTTAGCATAATGAGTCACTTCAGCCACTATAAGACTTTTGAGCATAATACGTCACTTTATTCAGAAGAAGAAGGATCTTGTACAAGATGACTTGTAAAGTCTATGACTTTTCCTTTATTGCAAAGTGTTCTGGATGCGAGGAAAAAGATAAGGATGATATTTCTTCAGATGACAGACTGCAATATAAATGATCTAGAAGTGTTATAGGCTTGTCGATGAGCAAGTTGATCAGGTGTGAATTTTACACTTTTGGTGTTTTTGTATTAGTAAAGTTACAGGATTGTTTATGCAAATAAAAGGCTATAATGAGATTTGCATATAATGATATAAAGGATGCTAAGAGGAAAATAATAGCCTTTTTTAAGAATGTGAAAACTTCTTGCAAGCCATATACAAATCTTATTGAGGAATATGTAAAAAGGAAATTAGATAGTGCTCTAAATTTGCTTATTGCCTTAATCTTTATTATTATAGGGACTCTTAGGAAATAGTGTCTAATAGCGCTATCATGGATGGTATTCTCGCACGTGTATGCCTTTCCATCCTTCCTGATCCTACCATCAGGATAATGTGGTAAGTATGGAAATGAAGGCATATAAAATGCATTTGGACACTTAAGAATGCCACTAGCTATGAGGTAAAGGTCAAAGATTGATAAAATTTTAGCCAAGGTAATTCTTACTATTTAGTTAAATTTGGTAGTCATTTTGAATAAATTCTACAATTTTACTAATATTATTTATTAATTTAATTTAACAGCACATGGGGGTCAATGCTTGAATTAGGTATTCTCCATTTATAAGTAATATCAAACAACATTCTAAAGCTACTATGCAAACCCTCTGGGTATGAGGAGAATTAGAGTATATTTAAAAGGGTAAGTGAAAATTGTTTACCTTGAATTTTTTTTTCACACACGGTTTCAATTTTTGAGTCGCACCAAAACTAGAACAATATAATTTTGACATTGTATTGAGTCGTGCTAACTCGGTTCCAATGCTTATTTAACTGAATTATAAATAATAAAATAATCAATTTTCCTTAATATAAATAACTTTTAATTAATTTTTATTATAATTAATTGTTTACTTAATAATTAATTATTGTTAATATATATTTGTTTTTTCTTTATGATTAATTTGAATAACTCAGTTTTTATGATTAAAATGTTTATAATCTTTACATTAAATTTCTAGCTTAAATTATATTTCTTTCATTTTATAATAACTTACATTAGTGCTCTATAAAGTAGTATGCTTTACTTTCAAATTCAGCAAAATAAATTAATGTATTTTCATATTTGAAAGCAGCAGCCCAAGAAGCTTTGATGTTAATGATGTAATTTTATTTGAAATGAACTATATTTTTATTAATTTATATATTTGTGTTCAAAATTTATTTATAAGCATTCAATAGAGCATTAAATATTACTTTTTTATATTTAATTTTAATTTGGTTTGGTTTCTTTTAACTATAATTATTAGGTGGACTTAGAATAATAAGATTCAAAATATTTAAAATTTTAGGATGTAAAATATTATATTTAAATTTTTAAAAATTAAATATATGAAATTCGATTTGAACTTTAACTTTGAAAATTTTAGGTTTAAGATTTTTTCCAACAAAATCACATTTAAATTTGAAAATAATTTTCAAAAAATATAATTATATCTAATTAAGAATTATGGGAAAAATAAATGATTTTTTAGAATTTAATTAAATAATTTTTATTTAATCAAAATGAAGCGTGGAACTCTAGTTATTTTTTATTTAATCTTTTAAAAACACAATGGCATTTAATATATATCGTTAGTTATTTCTTATCTCATGTTATTTCTTTTATTATCTTCTTTATAATGGATAATGAAAAAATATCCATCAATGTTGAATACCAAATTTTATCCTATTTAAATTTTTTATATTTTTAATTATTTTTAAAACAAATTGGTCATTGGGTTAGGGTTAAATAGAGCTCATCAAGTAGACATGATGATTAAAATCAATGGATTCAAACACAACTTGATTTGGATTTATTTGAATTTATTTAAAATTAAACCAAGTTTATATATAGGAAAGTTCGATTCAGCTGTATTTAATTAGGTTAATTTTATTTTTAGAAGGCAAGAAATTTAAATAATTATTTAATTAGGATTATATTTTTCTCTTAATCCCGTTATCTCTTCCCCCTCCCCCTTCTCCTATAGCTTCCGCACCAATCGTCCATCGTCACACCACCCACCTCCTACAATGTCTATTGCGCCCTCTACAAGCAACAACAAATTATTATCCCCGCCGCCAACAACAACCACTTGTAGCTACCGCTAGACCAACCCCTGTCACCCCTCCTACATCTCTATCTCTTCGGTATTGAACTTCCTCTTTTCATTCTCTCCTTTGTCTTTCTTTTCAATTTCTGCCAAGTCATTCCTCTACTCTGTCAACAAGTAAATTGATAAATTCTGCCCTTGCCAATGGGCATAGCTCGACACTTGAACTACGAGTCTACATAATTTATCAATAAATAAATGGATTTTTTTTGCAGATTCATACAAAGTGAACAAATGAATTACTTGAAATGAAAATGAATGATATAGTGTATATCCAATTTGAGGAAAGATTGATGAATTTAAAAAAAAAATGAGAAGAGATCCCTTAAGAGTTAAAAGATATCACCATTGCTAGAGTATGAATGAACGAAGATATAGAAGAGGAAGTATTTTTTTTATTAGGCTTGACATAGGGTATAGTTGCAAAAGCTTCAAGAAGTAATGAGCTTTCTTAAGGAAGGAGAAGCTATAAGCTAGTTGATCCCTCTACCAGCGAAGACTATGAAGAAGAAGTTAATCTGCAGAAGAAAAAAGTGAGGTGGGTGATGAGGAATTTAATGGGATTTTCTGGATAGTTTTTTTTTCCTTTATAGAGAGCTAGACTTAGTTGTTACTTATGACCTATGAACTTAGTTTATTGTAAACTTGTGTGTATGACACTAGTTAGCTTTTTCATATTTTAATATTTTAGCAATGACATTATTTTTGCATGATGGCACTACTTGTTTTAATAATATTTTAATACCAACCAGCTAAGGACCAAGTGCCTACGACCTAGAAATAATACTTATTTCGCTAAAAAAAATACTATATGTATAACATTAATTGCATAATCAACCTAAGCAATTTACCTTTATTTGGAATGATGCAAACATTTGTAAGCATAAATGGTTTAGGCAGCCATATAAGAGGACCCTTCCACGCTGCTTATATGGCTGCCCAAACCTCTTGTTGAAGCATCAAATTTGATATAAATGAATCTATAGCAGTAACTTCTTTGAAATAAATGTGAATGCATAGATTTTCAGTTTTCCTTTCATTTTTTTCCCATACATGCATCCATTATGTTTTAGATGGAGATCAACCAGTTAAGCATTAGGTTGCACATACAAGTCAATTGTATATCTCATCTATTGTGATATATTCACTATATATGAGCTATACAAACTTTATAAGAGGTGGCTATATGCCCTTACATGTGAAAAATAGAACCAAAAAAGCAATCACCGTTCTTTCTTTCAAATCATATCGCATGCATAAAGTTGCTTCCCGAACTTATGGAGAAGAAAGTAAAAGCTAGCATTATTCTACAAATTATGAGTTAGCATTAAAATTAAATATAGATAAAGGACAAATTTCTCTTTTACTAGGAATCTGGTGAAAACACAACCTAGCACGTACTGTTCTTCAATTACATGGAATTGCACAATAACTCAACTATCAAATGGGATGTACCTTGAACTGTCGCCGTGAATCAGCCTCTAACTTTAAATAGAACTCTCGTTCTTCATGAGAAAATTCTACCTTTTTCAAGCAAATTGACTTCGGCGGTAGTTTAAGAATTGGCTCCCCATCAATAATTGTACCTACAAGGCAAGTTAGCAGTAGGAAACCAGCAATAAGCCATAAACTAATGAAAAAAAAGAATGAGCATAACTTCATTAAAATTCTATTGAATTAGATATAGGCAAAACATAACTATAAAATCATTTAAATAAGAAATGAACAAGGGGAATACTTTTTTTTTAAAAAATAACGGAATCAAAAATGGGAAGGTAAGGAAAGACATTGGCAGAGAACCATACCATGCATGCCAAACATAACTATAGCAATAAAATATAGCTAGAGAAAAAAAGAGATGCTTTGACTACACAGAGAAAAAAGAAGACGTTCATCAAAACAAATGATAGATAACATAGACTGGAGAGTGTGCATGGTAATTTACTTAAAGATTTTATGTAATAAAATTTGTATGTGCAAAAACACACATTAGCATTGGCAAGTGACAACCCTAAACCCAGTCCATGACTCTACTGGATCAAACCTAATCACTCCTACCCCTTACATTGTATGATTATGCTCCTAGGATTAATTTGAAAGAAGAAAGCAGCTAGACGAACTGTTATAGTCAAAGCAATTGTTCTGAGCCTTCTAATTCTGTTTTTTAAGAAACCCATCAAGGTTGTCTCCCACCAAGAATCGTGAAATCCATCAAGGTTGTTTCCTCCCTCCAATTCACATTGCATATAGGTTTACAAAAGCATGTTGTAATACAACACTGGCTAAATTGTCAATCCACTAACACCCTTCTTACTAAACAATCATAATCTAAACCTGAAGCATTAATGCATATCCATTTTAGATAATATAGAATTGAAGCTCTCAAGCCCCCACTTTTTCATGAAGCACCAATGCATCTTGATTATCTGAACCAATTTTCCCTGCTTTTTTGGAATATCAAATATCTGCTATACTTTATGCTCCACATGCAAGGCAAACATGAT